>PVKS010021854.1:0-34491 GCA_004027875.1 Aplodontia rufa | reverse complement strand
GGGGAGAGGGAGGGAGAATAGAGAGGCATCTAGGGGGTAATTCTGGTTTAAGAGTATACACATATCATATTGCTGCTTTAAATACATTTATGATTGTGCAATAACTCAATTCTTTAATAAAAAATATTTAAAAATAACAACTGACTGCCAGTTAAGCACGGTAGGGGCTGGGGAGGCTGAGGCAGGAGGATCACAAGTTCACAGTCAGCTTCAGCAACTTAGTGAGCTCCTAAGCAACGTAGCGAGACCCGGTCTCAAAATAAAAATTAAAAAAACCCCTGGCTGCCAGGATGGTCTTTCAGAAATGATGGTTACTCTCCAGCTCCAGAACCTTTCGTGGCTCCCCAGGGTCTTCGTGGTCCACTGCCCCTCTTCTTGAATGGCACCTGAGGCCTCTGGTGCACCCTCCAAGCTCACCCCACCCCACAGTGTCCCAAGTCCCTGTGCCTTAAGCCTCAGCTCATGCACTGTCTTCTCTGCCCCTCCCATGCCACCTCTCTTGGTCTCCCAGAGGACCCCCTTCCTGTGCCACACACTGGGGCGGCATCTGCTGGTATCTGTTGTACCGTATGAACCTCTTCTCTGTTCTCTTCTGTCTCCCAGGACTGGCACAGAACATCACACTCAGGAAGCCAGGGCTGCCGGCTTAGCCTCCACCACGACCAGACGGGTCCTTATGTTTGAGGGGCTTAGTGTCAGAATACGGGGAATGCTGGGGACTGTGGCAACCTTAGGATCATCCCTACTACCTCGCCCATGGCTGGCCATTCCTCAGTTCCAACTGACCACGAAATGAAGGGTCTGCTGCCAGCCCAAAATCTTCCAATTTTTCAAAAAATTCAGAATTCCAACTCTTCCATGAGGTATCCCAGTGTCTTAGAACTTGGTGACATGCCCAGAGATGTGTGGGGAGCGTGTGAGCTTTCGCGGAGCTGACCCCAGCAGCTGCCCCTGCCCCTGTAGAACAGAGGATCTCCCAGGGCAGGGGGCAAGTTGGTCCCCAGAAGTCTACGCGGCAAAGGTCAGGGGTGCCGCCAAACATCCTGCAACACACAGGACAGTCCCCACTGTCAGAGTTACCTGGCTCTAAAATGTCAGCCAAGGGTGAGAACGGGGACATTGGCAATTTCGACAAAAAACTACATTTCCCAGCCTCCTTTGCGCCGAGAAGGGCTCAGGGCCATGGGCTCGGAGTGGAAGTCAGGGTTGTGTGTGTGTGTGTGGGGGGGGGGTTTGTTAAAAGCCCTGTGCCACCTCTCCCAGGGAGGCACTCATCAGACAGTACTGCCAGATCACAGGGGGCAGAGCCACAAGGTGGAAAGAGCCTGGGTCCCAGCCTCCCAGCCTGGAAGTTTGAGGGGCCTTCTTCCTGTGTCAGGTTGCTGAGGTTTCTGAATTTGCCTTTAACAGGGCACAGGGCCAATCAGTGCTCAGAAGAGGATTTGCAGGCTGTCTTAATTCTTCCTCCCTGAGAGAGCAGCTGAGGTGGTGGGAGCCCTGGTGTCACGGAGTTGTCCTTACAGCCTCTAGCTCCACGGTCAGGGTGCTGGTAGGTGGAGCAGGGACCTCTGCCTGGACTCCAGGCTCAGAGGAGGACCCAACCCAGGACAGCACAGCTCCCAGGGTATAGGAGCTGAGCCCAGCCTGGGCAACAAAGGCTGGGAGGGCTCTGGAAGGACACATGGCCCGCGGCAGGGAGAGTGCGCCTGGCTTCTGTCCTCACCACACACTGGACACAGCTAGGCAGGGGGCGTCAGAGACGTGGAAGACGGGAGGGAGCCCATGCTTCCCAGCCCATCAGCCAGCCGCATGGTCTAGCAGGTGTGGTCGGCTAGTACTCTGTGCTCTAGCACGTACCTTGGGGTGATCCTCAGCTCTCAGAGAGGTGGCTTGGAAGGCCAAGGTTAATTCTCCCAGGAGCAGCCCTGACCCAACATAAGAGTAAGTACACCTGTCCCTTGCTCCTTGCGCACCTCCCGCGATCTCCCAGGTGTCCGTGGGGGATCCTCTTACAAACAACGCGTGCCCAACTCCTTGTCTCAGGGTCTGCCTTTGGGGAAAACCAACCAAAAATACTAGGTGTAATTTGCACACCCCTGAGACACGTCGGGAGATTTCAGGCAGGGCTGGGGAATTTTAATTAATTTTGTTTTTTGGTACTAGAGATTGAACCCAGGGGCATTTAACCACTGAGCCACATCCCCAGCCCTTTTTGTTTTCTATTTTGAGACAAGGTCTCACTAAGTCACTTTGAGCCTTGCTAAGTTGCTGAGGCTGGCTTTGAACTTGCGATCCTCCTGCCTCAGCCTCCTGAGTCACTGGGATTACGCCTGGCTGGGGGAATTTTTACAAATCAACTGCTTACATATGAATTTAAAGAACTGTTGAGGATGTAACAGCAAAGGGATATGGCAAAAATTGATAAGCAGTTACGAGAATAACACCCAAACACTGCACTGTACGGTCCAAGATGAGGTGGCTCTGTCCTGCAAGGAACACGTGCATTTTCATCCTAGCATCAGCTGGGCTGTGCTTCCCCTTTCTGCCAGGACTACCAGGAAGCTCAGAGGGAAATCTGCTGAGTTTGTATTTCCATCCTGAAGGACGCCCACTTCAGACACTCCTCATCTTCCTTAGTTCACATTTAGCTGGGACGTCCTATGAGTCATTCGTATTGGCTGGGACGGGTGGGCAGGAATTTGGAAGTGTATAATAAATAACGAAAGGATGTCATTAAGTACAGGAGCTTTGGAGTCTGGCAAATCTCGATCCGAGTCCCTGTTCCACAACCTGGGGGACCTCAGCAATCACATCACCTCCCACTCTCTTGGTGTCCTTAGTTACAGATTGTGAATGGATCCATTAAAATCTGATAGCTTGGGGCTGGAGCGGTGGCTCAGCGGTTACGGTGCTTGTCCGGCATGCTCAAGCACGGGGGTTCAAACCCCAGCAACCCACGTATACAACTGAGTGTCAGAGCAACGAAAGCCATGTGAAAAACTCAATAAAAATTGATTCTCCTCTCTCACTGTCCTTCTCTCTTAAACAAAACAAAAAACGGGTAGCCTTTGTAAAAGTGTCTAGCATTATGGGGACTTTTGTTCCAAAGAGGCAAAAAGAGCCAGCTTGGGGGGCTCTGTATACCCCTGCCTTTGGGGGCAGCCCTGACCCCACGCCTGCCCTGCTCTGCGTTGTCTTAAGACGTGATATGGAGCCCAGCGCTTGGTGTTTGCTGAACGGAGAAAGAGGGTCGCTGCAGGGGCCAGGGTGTATTACAGGCCATGGGTCCCCTGCTGCAGGGGTGCCACCTGCCCATCGAAGGGCCCCCAGCTGTGGGGATCATGGAAGCCCAGAGCGGACCCTCTCCCTCTCTCAAAACCAAGACACAGACCCCAACGCCGTTTGTCCAGTTATCCAGGCCGGCAGGAGAACCCACGTCCCTGCCCAACCCTCCTGCGCTCCAGTCTAGTTCTTCCCAGAGAAATGAATTTATTTCAGGCTCTTTCTCACTGACCACAAAGACTCAGCTCTGTCCTCAGAAATATTTGGAAAGTTTTATTTAAATGTTTTGTGTTCCCTTTTAACCAACACCAAAAGGAGTGTGTTTTTTTTGTTTTGTTTTGTTTTTTTTCCTTCCAAACAGGAGAGTCGCTTCAGAGGCGGTGGCGTGTCCGTTTAGAGCTGGGGAATGCAGGCCCCCACCAGACGGCTCTTCCCAGCTTGGCCACCCTGCAGGGACAGCCAGTCTCAGGAGGTGGCTTCCTGGGAGCCTGGCAACCTTGGAGTGAGTGAGGGACCCCCATTCCGAGGAGAGGCTTGGGCTTGGGGACTGTGGCGTGAGCACAGGGCCTAGTGGGTTCCAGAGGAAGGCAAGGGAAACAGGAGGGCTGGATCTGGAACGTTCCAATGGAGGTCGCAGCCTGGTGTGTCTGGAGAAGTATATTTGTTAGAAAAATAAGATGCTTTGAGAATTTCTGTAGTCTGTACTCTGCCTGCCCAGGAGAAGCTGCTGCCCTTCAGCCAACAGGGAGAGATTCAAGAGCAGAGGCCAGGAGTCGGCCTGGCCCCGTGGAGGAGTCCAGAGGGCAGCAGACTGGTTCCTGGGTCCCCTTTCTGGCAGCTGCAGAGGCTGCGGAGACCTTGGCCTCCCTGCCTGTAGGGTGTGGGCAGCTTCGGGAGAGGGAAGCTGGACGTCTGTCGTGGGCTCGCGGGTGCCGGGGCCCTGGGCCCTCAGAACAGGATGCTCAGGGGCAGCAGCACTAGCGGGAGCAGCAGGGGCCCCGGAGAGGGGCTGCCCGCCGAGCTGGCCCAGGTGCAGTGGTCAAGGTTGGCCCCGATGCAGGCTGCGTAGGCCATCACGTGCGGGATGTAGTTCTGCTCATGGACCCCGTGCAGCAGGTGAGCCATGGGGCCCTTGGCGAAGACGGCCACATCCTCCCCGCCGTGGGTCTCATGACGCAGGGGCACTGCAGACTGGGCCTGGTAGTTGTTGTGAGCTGTGGGCCAGAAGAAATGTGGCTGAGAGCCCGCTAGGCCTGGCACTGGGGAAGCAATCTCCCTCCCCCTGCAGGCTGGCTCAGCCCTACTTAAGGAAGAGGAAGCTGAGGCTGGGGCTGTGACTCAGTGGCAGAGAGCTTGCCTAGCATGCATGTGAAAATCAACCTCATCTGGGCTATTTGGATTAGTCAGCGAAGGGAGGGTCACTTACCCCTGGCTGGGGACCACTGCGGGTGTCAAGAACAAATGAATACTCAACAGTATGAAGCTGGATAACCTGACTGGGAAGTCTCGTGAGTTGGAATATTATACAGCCAGTAAAATTGACAGTGTGGCACACCAAGTAGGTACACATGCCCGGCACTGTGCTACGCCCCTCAGACCCATTCAATCCTTCAAGTCCTTGAAAGGCAGAACCTTTCTAGGGAGGAAACTAAAGCTGAGAAAGGTGAAGTTCTGTGTCCAAGCCGACAGAGCTGCTACCTGATAACAGAGGTTTCATACAGGTTGCTCTGACTCAAGCCGGGGCTAATCCAGGACGCCTGTCCTTGACCACAACTGCACCGTCCCCAGCCTGCCCTGAGGGCTGCCCTGCACCCTCCCAACCTGGAGTCTCACCATAGTCCACCATGGACACGTTCTCCCGCTCGCCGCCCACCACCTTGTAGCCTGGCCCATTGCCGTACAGGATGGCAGTGAAGGGCTTCTTGTCCGTGTCGCTCACCATGGGGGCCAGACCTGCAGAGGGACAGGTGTCCAGGGACCGTGTTAGAGCACCAGAGGGGAGTTCTGGACTGGGCTCCTTGGTGTCAGTGGCTTGGCAACCCCTGGGATTCGCTCTCCTATTCTATCCACCACCCACACGGCTACCCTCATCCGTCACCCAATCACACATGTGCCTCCCCCTGCCCTGCGTCCTCCCCAGCCTTCCTGCGTCCTCCCCAGCCTTCCTGCGTCCTCCCCAGCCTTCCTGTGTCCTCCCAGCCTTCCTGCGTCCTCCCCAGCCTTCCTGCGTCCTCCCCAGCCTTCCTGTGTCCTCCCCAGCCTTCCTGTGTCCTCCCAGCCTTCCTGCATCCTCCCCAGCCTTCCTGTGTCCTCCCCAGCCTTCCTCGTACTTTTCACTCTCCACTCAGTTCTCTCTGAGTAACCCCTCTGTCCCCGGGAGGCCCACTTACCAAAGATAGAGTTGCCACGGGGGGTGTATCCACCGAAGGTGAAGACATGGGAGTGGTCGGCAGTGACCACCGTCAGCGTGTCTTCCAGAGAGGTCATGATGCCCGCCTGTCCGATCGCCCGGTCCATCTCCACCGCCTCGTGCAGCGCCTGCTTGGCTTTGCCCTCGTGGTGTCCATGGTCAATCCTTCCTCCTGGGGACACCAAGGCAAAGGCCTTGAGTGAGGGGCAGGGTAGGGAGATCTGCACCCCAAGCCCGGTGACACTGTCTCCTCGATAGGGACGGAAGTGACTGTCACTAGGCGCCAGCATGCACCAGGCTTGTCTGAGGCGTCTATGAGCCGTTGGCCGGTCCAGAGGCCAAGGCCCTTGATTAAAGACAGATCTGCTGTCGCTCCACCACCCCCGCTGCTCCCAGCGCTGTGGCTTCAGCTGCTTGCAGGAGTCCCTGGACTCCACGGAGGCTGGGGGGAGCGTGCCTGAGTCCCTACTGTGTGCATAACTGAGGTCTCCTTTCCCTCATAGCAACAGGGCATGAGCGGCCGGGTTTGCAGATGGAAGCTGAGGGGCCTGGAAAGGGGCGTGAGAAGCCTGTGGGGGGCTCACTCTAACGCCCTGCTTTTCCGTCTCCACCTTGAAAACAGCCCCTCCGAGCGCAGGGCACAGGAACTTGGGCTTTCAGGGTGGCAAATGTCCTTTCTCTGTGCAGAGTCAGGTGTGAGGCCTTCCCTGGGGCCTGGATCTCACCCCACCTCCCTGGGGCTCAGTGTCCAACCAGCAGATGCTGCCAGGGTGGACTCTGCCAGCTCCGAGGGTCCTGAGCTTGGGCGCCAGGCTGCCCTCCCGGCAGCAGCCTCGGCTCGCGGCTGGCCAGCCGGGCAGGGCGGGTCCGCCTTTGTTGTGGCTGTAGAGCAGCTGGCCTGGCGGGCAGGCCTGACCCTGCTCACAAACAGGACTGTTCCCGGGGGAGCCGCGCTCCTCGCCACTAGTTCCTGGCTGGTGCCTCCGCATCAGAGGCCTGCGCGGGACCAGCCGGCAACTCTGCTTGTGGGAACCCCAGGGTTTGGCAAGAAATCCGCCGAGCTGGGCTGGTGGCCACAGGGGCCCAAGGGTGTGTGTGTGTGTGGGGAGTGCATTGTGCAAACGTGTCCACGTGTCTGAGCGGGAGCGTGTGCACACGTCTCCCCAGGACAATGCGAGGAACCACAGAGGGCAGTGGCTCTCAGAAGTCTGGAAGGTTCTGGAATCTTTATCACTTCCTCACCCTTCCCATTGTTGCTACCTTGACTACTGCGTAATCATAATGATGAAAAGAATAGAAACACTGAGGATTAAGTCTTTGCTGGGTTCTGTCCCAAGCAGTTGACATCTGTGAGCGCCGTGGAGGCCAGTTACCCTCCTACGAGGCGGCAGTGGGTGGCAGCAGCAAGACAAGGGCTCTGGACCGACTCCACAGCCTCTCATGGAGACAGCACAGGGGCCCTGCGTGGAAGTCAGGAGGGAAACGAGGGTCCCTTTGCCCCTCCAGACAGATTCCCGAAAGGCAGAGGCCCTGGACTAGCTCGTGGGCCTCCATCCCAGAATAGCTTGTTGGGTGGGAGTTTTTACAGCAACTCCTCTCCCCAGCCTACAGCTCGTCACCCCAAAGGGAATTTCTCCCTTCACCCCAAAACTGGGCAGTTCCCAGGGGGCACAGTGGTACATGCCCTGTAATCCCAGGGACTCAGGAGGCTGAGGCAGGAGGATTGCAAGTTCTAAGCCAGCCTCGGCAACTTAGCAAGACCCTGACTCAAAATAAAAAATAAAAAGGGCTGGGGAGGCGGCTCAGTGGTTAAGTGCCCTCGGTTCAATCCCCAGTACCAAAAAACCAACCAAACAAAAAATCCTGGGCAGCTGTCTTTGCAAGCTGAACCATACCATCCCCTGACTCCAGGGCCATGCTTCTGGAAGTTTCCCCTCAGCGGGCCTGGAGCACCTACCTTCCACCAGCAAGAAGAAGCCATCGGGGTTCTTCCTCAGAATCTTGATGGCCACTGTCACCATCTCCGAGAGTGACGGGTCAGTCACATTGTTCCTGTTCAGCTCGTACTGCATGTCCCCAGGCTCAAAGAGACCTGAGGACACAAGGAAGGGATGCATATCATGTCCAAGCCCTGCCAGGAGGGCCAGGGAAAGCTGGGGTGTCTCAGGGAAGTGTGACCGGGGAGGAGCCTCATCCAGGTGGCTCCTGTGGGTCCAGAAGTGCGCCCACTGCTCCTGCCATCTTCTCAAGCTCCCCTGGGGCAGGATCACCAGCATCCTACAGAGGAAGAGCCTGAGGCTCGGGGTGCTCGGTGTCTGGCAGGGCCAGCCAGATCTGAGATTCAAGTCCTAGTCTGCTCGGGGCACAGCACTGTGGCCCCCAGGCAGAGGCCTCTGGCCTGGCCTCCAAAGGCACCGTGCACTTGTGCACGTTCACTCGGGCGGTTAGCAGAGTGCGGTGGCCACTCCGTGAAACAGGAAGTTTGGGGTTGCTGTCCCTTCTGCTGAGTTTTCCGCCCTGTGGACATGGAGAGCGGCCACTCCTCACCCAGTCCATCTTGGAGTTCCAGCTCTGCATGTCCTTCCAGAACACCTCGGCTTTCCTGTGTGCATGCGCAGCCAATTGGCCGCCCCGGTGAGCATAGTGGCCCCGCGGCCAGCGCCAACCCAGGGGCTCTGACCCCTGCCCCCCAGCTCACTTGTGCCCCCGCCCCACTGACTGGACTGGCCTCTGCATCCAACAGAACCAGGGGTGTCGTGGCCCCTTGCCTGCTCCCCATTCCCTGGGGAGGAGGGCCCACGGATCTTGACTGGCAGAGACAGAGCTGGCCTGTTCCCTGGCCACGCAGTAGGGCTGACTGCAACTCCCTGTGCCACTCTGCCCACCCCAATCCAGTAGCAGTTTAAGACCCGGCTCCCAGCCAGGGTCACGCTGCCCTCAGCTGTGTGGCGTGTTACAGGCCTCTGCCCTCTCTGAGCCGATGGGGCTGATCCCCTGCACAGCTGTCTGGCTTTACCAACCGGACACCCTTTCGGGTTCACCCCTCCCAGGTCCCAGAAATTGATCCCAAAAGCCACTCAGGTGCGGCAGGCTGGGGCCTCGTCCCTGGTACCTGGAGTCTCATGGCCCTGGCCGTGGGGTCTGCTTCCTCCACTTACCCAGGAGGTAGTCCACAGTGTAGGGGTCAAGGGTCAGGAGCTCCGTGCGGTTCCAGATAAAGCGGGAGTTCTAGGAGGAAGAGACAGCGTTGGCGCATTCGGGGCGGGGGTGGGCTGGGTGTCCCCAGCTGGCCTCAGAGTCTGGGGCATTACACGGTTTCTTTCCATCGTTTCGCATCCCTCCCTGAGGACCTGCCATCCCTGACCTCAAACAATGACAAATAAATAGGCGAGGATAATGTGTAATGCAGGCGGGTGAGGACCCTGGGAAAGCAGGAGGGCTGCGAGCCCAGAGGCCGGATCAGGGCGGGCTTTCTGGTGGAGGTGATGGGGAGCCCTGGGGCCAAGCAGGAGTTGGTCAGCTCAGAGCCAGGAAAAAGCACTCTCTGCCATTCCAAGAGGCAGGCGCAGGACTCCAGGGGCCTTGGGTACCACTGATGAGTAGGAGCTGTGGTCTGGGCCTGGTGGGAAGCCAGGGAGGAAGCGAAGCTCTCTGTCTTGGGAACCCCATCCAGGGGGAGGATAAAGGAGGCACAGCCTCCCTGGGGCATGTAGGCAGAGACAGGCAGGCCTGGCTCAGCCTGGAGATGGCACACGGACTGGACCTGGGGTCTCAGCACAGCCAGGAATCAGCTGTGTGTCCTTAGGACAGCTCCTTGCCTTCTCTGGGCCGTGGCTTTGGATCAGTGGTTTTCAAGCTTCTGGGGCTGCTGTTGGGGAGGAGGGCGTGGAGACTGAAAGTGGGGCTGCGGCCTTCCAATTCCCCACTGCATGGAGGCGGCTAATTCAGCACTGGGAGGCCACCCCACTCCACAGATGAGGACCCTGAGGCTCAGATGATGTGGACACTAAGAGGCCGAGGTGGAACTGACGTGGCACCGTGATTCAGACGCATTGTTCCAGAGGTGGCCTACGTGGGACGAACGGCGAAGCCCCTCCCCATCTTGGGGACTCCAGATCAGGTTCCGGGGCAGGAAGGATGGAGCTGCAGCTCCCCTTCCATGTAGGGAAACCGAGGCTGAGAGGAGTGGTGTCTCTGGCCTGGACCGGGAAGGGGCTCCGGGTGGCCTGGGCTGAGTCAGGAGGCAGAGAAGGGCTCAGGCCACCCGGTCCCACGCCTCCTCCGACTGTGGGGGCTGCTGCTGGGCCTGCCCCCACCTTGTTCTTGGCCCAGCTTCATCCCACGAAGCCTCCCCAGGGGCCAGTCCTGGAACCCTGAGAAACCCAACCCCGGAGTGACATCAAAGTGGCTGCCAGGCTGCTCCCCACTGTCTTCAGGCCTGACCGCAGTGTTTCCAGACCCCAGCTGCCCCAGGCAGGCCGGCAGTGCAGATTTAAAGGGCCAGAGCCTCTCTGCCAAGCCGGATCCTGGGGCCCTCTCCACGCCCGTCCAGCTTCCCCGGCTCATTCCCTCCCCGGCCGCAGAGGGTTCCTGGCCCCACGCCCTGGCTCGCACACTCCTGGGCCAGCTGTGCCCTCCCGCATGCCACCTGTCAATGCATTGCCTCACTCCCTTCTCCACTTAGGGTCTTCCTGGCCCCTCCCCTGGGCCTGTGCCCTGTGGGTGCCTGCAGGTCCCAGGGCTCCCCACCATCAAAGCCCGCGAGTTTCCGCGTCCCTGACCATCTCATCCAGTCTTTGGGCCTTGTTGGGCTTCTGGTGCCCTCCTCTGCAGGAAGGCATGGGGTGACCACCTACTCTGTGCCATTCACAGGACTGCTGGTTCATTAGAGCCCACGGAAGGAGGGGTCATGCATGATCCATTCACAGAGAATCCCGCAGCGCCTGCTCGGGTCACCTTGTGTCTTGGCTTGAAGCTCTTCCAGATGTCGATGAGGTCCAGGCCGTCCAGCCTTGTACCGCTGGCCTTCTCATCCATCCCGTACTCCACGTCGCTTTGATTCTTAGGGAACATGTACTTCCGGCCGCCCCCCATGATCACCTAAAAGGGACAGGAGCTGTCAGCATCCCAGGGTTCAAGATGTCAGAAGTCCCAGTGACCCTGGCCTGGACAGCTGGACTCCTGGGGTCCCTGGGGAGGTGTGGAGACTTTCCCAAGTCCCTGAGTCCTGGGTCCAGCCCGCTCCGAGCTTGGGGAGATGAAATCGCAAGTCTGTTGGAGATGTGTTTTGGGGCTTCTGGGTGAAAGATCGCAGTGACCGGTAACGTTTACCTGGGCCTTTCACGAGCCTGACACATTAGCTCCCCTAACGGAAGCAGGGCTACAAGGCAGTCTATACCTGGGATTTTCCCCATAAAGAAACAGGTACAGACACGTGAATTCATTCTTCCGAGGCCACACAGCCTAGGAGCAGAGTCAGGATTCGAACCCAGGGCTTCTCCGCTTCCAGCATCCATTCGCTGCTAGGTCTGCTGAGCCAAGGACGGCCTCCAGGAGCCTCCTCTCCCACAGTGAGCGGTGAGCGGCAGAACAGGCCCAGGGAGAGTCCCCAGCCAGGGAGGTCTCGGGGGCAGGCCCAGCTGGGAGCTGGCCTCTGCTGCCTGGGCAAACAGTGGGCCATCCCACGGCTGTGAAGTCCCTGCAGGGCTAATTTTACCCACAGCGGCTTGCGTGTGCGGGCAGACGGACGCGGGACTGTTTGTTTTCCTTGGGAGTCCATGTTTGAAGTCCTGACTATTTTTAAAACAAGGGCCAAGAACATAACAGCCACCGCCCGCGGTGACCACCACACCGGTGTCCTCTTGTCACCGCGGGTGCCAGCCCAGGCCACTGCCCTTGGCCGACACCTCGGATCCATCATCCCCAAGCCTGGCACCTCAGAGGCCCCTTTCCCACCTCAGGCTTGGTGGGACAGGAGGGGAGCCCAATGACTCAACAAGCAGTAGACCTGGGGACGGTGCCCTAGGACAGCGGGGGTCACGGGCCCTGGGAAGGTTTGGGTTTTGAAGTCAGACTCGGGTTCGAATCCTGACTCTCGCTGGCTGATCAAGGGCCTGCCATTTTAACCCTGCCTCAGTTTCCCTATCTGTACCGTGGGAACAGCACCTACCCAGGGACATCACAGGAGGAAATGCAGGCGTTGAGTCCTCCCCCAGCACCCATGGGGAGGCTCCCAGTGCAAGGTATCCCTGCTGACAGAGTGGCCACTCGAGGACTTGCAGCAGGGCCAGGTCCTCCGCAGGAGTACGGAGTTTAGGGGCGGGGGGCAGCTGCTCAGGCACGAGGGACCCAGGCCATGGGCTCCCCTGCCCCCCACACTGTTTCCACAGAACCCGACCCCTTGGCTTTTCAGAGTGGAAAACGAAGCCCCCAGTCTTCTTGCCTAGAGCCTCATGGTTTCCAGCCCCAGTAGAGACTTCACACGCTCATTAAACTCCCAAATAACAGACTAGCTGCTTGGCTTTGGGGTTTGGGTTTGTGTCTTTCTTTCTTTTTCTTTTTTTTTTAAGAAAAAGATATTTATTTTCAGGGCGGACACCAGGATTTTGTTTCATGTATAGCCTGGGGGCTGGGGGGCTTTTGGAGTGGCGGTGATGAGGTGGGCAGATGGGGCTAGGAGAGAAAAGGAAGAGGAGAGCGAGAGGAGGAAGGGGGATCTCACGGGGTCCCCTCTTCACTCACTCCCTTGCTCATGACCCACACCCCTGTGGATCCCCTTCCTTATCCTCGCCCCCCCACCCAACACCTCTTCCCTCTGCTTGGATTGTGACTAAGCTCTTGTGCCCCATCCCAGGCTGCTCCTGCCCACCTCTCCAAAGAGCAGCCGGTGACGCTCCTATAACAAAGCCCTCACGTCTGTGACCTCATCGCAGCCTCCAGAGGCCCTGGGGGCCGGCAGGTGGGGCTCACAGCTCTTGGTGCATAGGTGGGGAAACTGAGACCCAGGGAGGGCAAGGGCCGCCTGTCAGAGGAGGCTTTGCCTCCTGTCTGCTGACCGAGAGGGTCCACAGGACTATTTATCCTGAAAGTGGGGGACTTCGCCCAGCACTTGGGAAAGGGTTAGCAGAGGGCCACATGGCCCCCAGAAATTGGTGGGGGTGTTGCATGGAGGACAAGATGAGAGGCTGGTGTGGGGGCGGGGAAAAGCTGGTGAGTGGACCCCGGGCCTGGGGCTTCGTCTGAGCCTCACAAAAACCCCACTGCATCTCAGGGGCCCAGGTATCCCTAACCTACTCCCCACCACCTGTAGTAGGAAGGGAAGCTGGAAAAGGAACCAACCAGGAATTCTCCCTTAAGAACAGAGGAGGGGGCTGGAGCGGTGGCTCGGGGCTACGGTGCTTGCCTGGCAGGTGCAAGGACACGGCTTCAAACCCCAGCACCGCACAGAGCGAAACGTTGACGAGCAACGAAAGCCACGTGAAAAACTAAGCAAAACTGATTCTCACCCTCCCTCCCTCCCTCCCTCCCTCCTCCCTCCCTCCCTCTTTTTTAAGAAAAAACGAAAGAACAGAGGAGGGGTCCAGTCAAGCAGCGGGTGCCCAGCGTCTGCACACTGAGCCTGCTCTGCACACACAAGTGTGACAAGGTCGCACAGGGTTGGGCCACTGCTGAACGTGACAGGGACCATCTTACTGAGTTCTCGCAGTGGGCGTATGGGGTAGGTCCAGTTCACAGAGGAGTGAAAGGGGACTCAAAGAGGTTAGCTAAGGGGGCCCAGGTCACACACCCAGCTTCTGGGGAGCCTAAACAGCCCGCACGCGCTCTGCCAGGATGGTCCTGCGCGCTGTGCTGGTCTGCGTGCGGGTGAAAGTGCAGATGGCCACTGTGCCGCCCCTGCCTCCCGGAGCTGGTGTGGGGGCAGCGAGGCCCCAGGTTCTAGTTTATGGAATAATCCCTGGGCGCCTGGCCCTTAGGGTGTGGTGGCGGCCACATGAGGGTTCACCCTGCAGCCCCACCACAGAGAAATCCTCCAGTGCCTGCCTGCCCAACCGCAATCCCTGATGGCTGGGAGCCCGCCCAGGCGTGGGGAGCCGCAGCGGGCTGCTTTCCCGGGCCAGCTGAGGCCTGAGGCCACCTGCCCACCCCTGCCCAGGCCTGTCCTACTCACATCGATGTCCTTGATGTTGTGCACCAGCTGGTAAGCGATGTCCTTGCAGCCCTGACTCAGGGCCTCCGGGGGCATCTCGTTGTCTGAGTACCAGTCCCTGTCGGCTGAGTGGGCGTAGGCAGCACTGGGGGTGGCGTGGTTCACCCGTGTGGTCGTCACGATGCCCACGGACTTCCCTGAGGTTTGGAAGAGAGGTTGTTGGCTCCCCTGGTGAGCGGGGAATCCCGCCGCCCTCTCACTCCCTGTGCCTGCTGGAGACAGGCCTCTGACTGCCTGAGCCTCAGTTTCCCTGTCTGTATGGAGTACAACTGGGACACTGTCCAAGGAGAGCTGTGGGGACCTGGGCTGGGGTCCCCCTCAACCCAGGACCCAAGGAGTCCACTCCTGCAGGAAGCCCTGGGCCTTGAGGGGATCTCAGGTGGAATAGGGTCCCATCGCATGGGTCATTTGACTTTGTCCCTTGCCAGTCCCTGGGGTCAGGGGCAAGGCCTCCACCTCCCAGGAGGAAGGGGAAGAGCAGACCTTCACTGATCCCCACAGGGCTGGCCTGGGCTCTGTCTTCCCTCCTCACACCAGATCTACGAGGGGCTATGTTTTCGGGCCTATCTTAAGGTCAAGTGAACAGACGCAGGGGCTTGAGCCGGTGCCGCACCTGAGCAACCTGGGCCACCGCCTTCCCCGTCCTGCCAGGGGCTCCAAGCCTATCTTTTTGTTTTTTAAATTGGTTTAGCATAGTCTTATGTATTGGAGAGAATCGTTGTTACGTAGGCATTGTCAGGCCTGACCCTTATCCAGGATCCCCCCTCACCCGTTCCCCCCCTCTCATCTCTGCAATTCCCCCACTCCACGCCCATCCTGCAGACAGCTGGGAACCCTGGAGGGCTTGTTTCTAACTTGCAAGGTCAGCGTGACTGAGGCCCAGACAGGCCTGGAGCAGGGCCTTGTCCCACGGTTCCCCGTGCCCAGCTCACCAGCGTCCTTGGCCCAGCTCAGGATGGAGGTGACCTCGTTCCCCTCGGTGGTGTTGCACCAGCCACGCTCAGTGGCTGCACTCACCCCCACGGTGCCCTCGTTGGCCTTCACCCCGCACAGGTAGGCGGTGGCGGTGCCCGCGCTGTCGGGGACTTGCGCATTGGTGTTGTAGGTCTACAGGAAGGAAGCAGCACTGGGACGGTGGGCCCTGGCCCCCTTCTGCCACTCCATCCACTCACTCCATGGGGACCAGGCTTGGCTGAGCCCCACTGCCCACAGAGGTCCCCGCAGAGCCACAGGTCATCTGACTGAGCTGCCTGCTGCCTGGGCCCTGGCAGTGACCGGCAGGAGGAAGGGTGGGAAGCATTTGCAGAGGAGTGGGGGTCGGGCTAGGTGAGCAGAAGCCTGGTTCTGGGTCTCTGGGGCTGTAGGAGCCAGCAAGGGACTGGGGAGCGCGTAAGTCCTGGGGAAGGGATAGAAAGGGTGATTCCTGATGCCTGAGGGGCCCAGGGGCAGGGAAGGGGGGACTGACACCAGCACAGACTTCTCTGCCAGGCGCCCTGTGGGTGCCTCCAGCAGAGACCCTCAATCTATCTGCCTATCCCCCTTCTCCAGGGCCTGAGAGCTCCCTGGAAGCAGTCTGGAGGATGCTTATGCCCCAACATCGGCCACTCCCAGCACTCACAGACCTCTGAGCTTAGCCGCCTGGCGGACTCCACAGCCTAGGGACCCCGGACTGACGCCTCCAATCCCCACCCCAGGGATGGGCATCTCCACGGTGGCAGCCTCGGTGGGCCACTCTGTTTATGGACAATACTAAAGCAGGCACCAGCAGTGGTGGTGGAGGTCGGGAGTGGCGTGGCCTGGAGGGCTGGGGGCCTCTGCCTGCCATGTGGCCCAGCCGCTTGACCTGGATGCTGGCCCAACAGGCACGGACAGTGGTGGACATCCAAGCCGCACCTTGTGCACTGTTTTCTAGGTGGGTCACACTTTGATGAGTTCACAGCCTCAGAATCAGTCTGGGGAAGGCTGCTGCTCTCCTTGTTTCGCAGTGGGACCGTGGGGACCCAGGAAGTCAGGACTTTGCGGTGCCCTGCTCTTCCCTGCAAGCGGCCGAGTGGGAGAAGGGAGGCTTGGCCCAGGTGGGCGTGGGGCCGTGCTCACCTTGGAGAGGGCCACGAAGGGGAACTTGTCCATCTCCAGCTTGGTCTCCTCTCCAGGTCTGTGGTGGAGCTGGCCCTTGAGGATGCGGGTGGCTGTCACCGTGGAGACGCCCATCCCTGGGGTGGGGTGGAGGGCTCAGTCCCGGGCTCCCAGCCTCTCCAATCAGCTTTCTTGGGCAGTGGGCACCACTGGGCTTTCCCTCTTCCTTCCCTCCCCAGACCCTGGCAGGGCAGACTTCTTGGGGCCACAGCCTGACCCCCTTCTCGTAAGCCCCCATGGGAACCCAGTCTTTTTAACACAGCCCCGCCCCTGCCTGGGGCCCTGGCCTCACCATCTCCGAGGAACATGATGACATTCTTGGCCACGTTGGTATTGAGCTTCTGAAGTCCCAGGGCATTTTTCAGGGTCTGCTGGGCTTGGTCTCGCCAATAATTGGGGTCTTTCTCTTTCTCTGTGCAGAGAGGCAGAGTTATTGGTGGAGGCCGGGGAACAGATTTACAGATGCCCCAGCACCCCACTGCTGGGGGCTAGAATGTCAGAACTGAGGAGGGAGAGATAATTGCCCATCTCAGATGTCACGTGAAGTTTGTAAACATGTGCCAGTCAAATCAAAACAAGCCTGTGGACCCCTGCATCTCAGAAGTAGGAAAACAAGACTCAGAGACACCAAGTGACTCACTGAAGGCCACACAGCACTGGCAGCCATTGGCAGAGCTGGACTTCACTCCAGAGCTCACACTTTCCTCTCCCCCAGCAGAGAAGGGTTCGAAGGCTGCAACCACTAGCACAATTTCAAGGTAACGTTTAACCTATTCAACAGAACAAACTGCTTCCAACTGCAGGAGTCCCCAGACGTACCCAGCCATCAATTATAAACTCTGCTTGGCTTATTCATTATGGCAGGTTTAGCAGGAACCCAACCGGGTGGCAGCAGTAAGAACAGTACCAAGAACAAGACTTGCCTTCTGTTTAATGCATCAAATTGAAAGGAATTGCACACTCGCAGTCACATTAGGACAGATTAGAAAGGAGGACAGTCTGTGGCCCTGATCCGCCGCCCCGCACTCAGCACCAGTAACTCTTGTTTTAGAGTTCTGAGATAAAATGAGAACTACGAATGTGTGTCTCTGCATTCTCTCTCTAGTGTCCAGCGATCAATCCACAGCCTTAGCCCTGGACAGACCCCAGTCTAAACCCCAGCTGTGTGATGGAGCAAGGGGCCTCCCTTAGGCTCAGTTTCCTCCTCTGTCAAATGGGGTTGTTTGTACCACCCTCTCAGGGTCTCTGGGCTGCATGACCAAAACACACACAGCACACAGGAGAGGGCCAGGCGTGCCCCTGCTTCCCCCATCCTTGTTCCAAGCAGAGACCCTGGGTCCCGAGGGTGGAGAGCTTCCTGCTGAAGGCAGCAATCCTCCACTTGGGGCCCAGCAAAGCTGCCCATAGGGTCTGGCAGCCTGGAAGCAGAGCCGCCTGGGGGATTCTCTCTCAATGGCCTCCTGCTGCAGAGGGGAAGGGCTGAGGTCAGAGAGGAGGCCAGAGTGCATGTTCGCGGGCTGAGGACATACGCCTCCTCTCGATGGCCCAGCTCAGACTCCTCTCTCAGGGCAGTCCTGGGCGCGAGGGAGCAGGAGGGAGCCCAGGGCCCTCCCCAGGAGGTGGCCCCGATCCCCAATCTCTCTGCCACTGCCTTCACCATGGAGTCCCAGCTCCGCCTCTCTTCTGGAAACATCTGCCAAGGTCCCCGATCTTAGTCCTCACAGGCCGAGTCCCCAGCTGGCCCTTCCATCCAGCCATGAGTCAGCAAGTGTTCTAGAATGTCTGTCCCAGCAAGTGGGAATGAGGAACTGATGGTGCCCACCGCAGTTCTGGGTTTGAGAAGGTGAAGCCTGGCTGGCCAAGTGACCTGGGCCAACCTCCCTCCTGCCTTCCTCCACACGCATCATGTGGCCTCTGGGCACAGAGCCTCTTGGCCACCTGGATAGCACGAGGGTGGTGAAGCTACCCATCCTGAGCCCCTGTCCGCTGCCCCCAGCCCACCCTGCACCTGTCCCTCTTTCTCAGCCTGGGCTTTGACGTCAGTCTTCCTGGTCCTCCTCTGGTTGCTCCCTGCTCCACTAGGTCTAGTGAGAGCAGAGTCCTTGTCTGCCTCCTGAGTAGCCCCGCAGCCTGCTCCTTGGAAGGGTTCGGTTGGTATCAAACTGTCCTCATCAGAGATCTGGTTTAAGCAATGATGGCTCAGACATCAGAATACCAGAAGGCCATCGCTTCTGGAGACTATTCAGTGTCACGAGCAAAGGTCCAGGGTATGACGCTGCACGTGAGTCTTTATGGTATGCAGAGTGTGGCTCCATGCACAGGAAGTTCAAAACAGGCAACAACTATGGTGGCTGGAGGAACTGGAGGAACCCTGGTCCTTTAGCCCTTAGAGGGGTCTTGAGGGAGGGGCACAGAGAATCCCACCGACATCCTGTGCCTGGAAAGGATCCCCTGACCTGGGTGGTGGTTACTCGGGTGTAAGAACATGTAAAAGCCCACCACGGTGTACATTTAGGGTGTGACCTCACTAAGTTACACCCCATTAACGAACGTAATGCTGCTACCTGCCCATCAGGAGGTCCAGGGAAGTAAACTGCTAAACATTTGCCGTTCTTTACCCACCGACCCACTTTCAGCCCCGGGGAGGTGTGGGGGCTGAGAAAGGGAAGACTCCATCCCAGAGGGACCTTAGGTCCCCACGGGTGCACATGAGAAGCATCTCGGGATGTCAGATGGCCTGCTGGCCTGGGACTCTGGGCCCTGCTGCTGACTGCTGGCTCAGTCCCCTCTGACCATGGTCTCCTCATCTGTGGAAATATCGTTTCCCTGAGAGACCACCGTGCACTGAGTGCCCACTCTCCACCAGGCACTGGGCTGTCCCATGTCACAATAGAGCTGGGGGGGAGGAGCATTACACCTCCCCTGCACAGAGAGAGAAACCGAGACTCAGGGAGGGCAAGCGGGGACTTGCAGCCACATGGCTGACTGAGCTGACTCTAGCCACAGAAATGCCAGTAAGATGAACCGCCCCCAGCTACAGAAAAGAAGAAAAGAGGCCAGGGAAATCCCCACAAGGAAACTGAGAACCAGGAGGTGAACGCGAGGGGCTGTCGGGGCAGACGTGGTGGAGGCTGAGATGATGGAATCATGTGCACTTTGGGGCTCAGAGCTGGAAGGCATGGGGAAAGGCCACTCACGGGAACCGTAAACCTGACCCCAGAGCGGAGCATGTCGAAGTGGGGATTTGAATTGACAGCGAGAGAAAAGCAAACGAGGTAGGAATGAAAGAACTTCTCCAGAATGAGTGAGTGGGAGCCCTCGGACCCTGATCAAGCTCAGTGCCACACAGTAGGGACACCTCCACGTCCATCTCCAGCAAAGACGGAGGACCAGAGAAAAATTGCAGCACTACCAACCTGAGGAGATGCGCTATCCACGGGAAAGTGAGCAACACCTGCCGAAGCCTCAGCACGCCAAGGCCTGGAAGGTTCTACAGGCGTCATCGTATTTCAGATGACCAAAGACTAAGCAGAGAGTAGAAACCCCAAACAGAAGAGGCTGCCGCGCAGGCCGGAGGAGGGGCCAGCCCACCCTCGCACATGCAGTAGCAGCGCTGATTTCCCGCCCTGCCCACCTGGCTTCCAGAGATCAAGTGCCTTGGAAGCCTCCGTGACCTCGAACACAGACCCCACCCCACCTCCAGCAGGCCTTCCCCTCCCTCCACCTGTGCCCACCCCCAGTCCCACCTGGCACTAGGGAGTTGGTAAGGCAGGTGCCAATGGCCAGTACTAGGAGAGGTGAAATCATGGTGCACCCCAAAACCTGTTCCTCTCTGCAGCCCAGAGATGCGGAGGATGTGGGTGGGTGTGTAGGTGGACTGGCGGTGATTAACCGTTATCGGATGTTCCGATCCTAGAAATTAGAAGAAAAGAAACAGACACATGAGGCCCCGCACCGGCATGCGAGTCTTCGTTCAGGAATTCATTCCTTGATTCCTCCACCAACAACTTTCTTTTTTCTTTTTTAAGAGACAGGGAGAGGGGCTGGAGCAGTGGCTTGACAGACAGTTCCAGCACTTGCCCAGCATGTGCAAGTACACAGGTTCAAACCCCAGCACCCACGTGCACAACTGAGTGTCAGGGCGAGGGCTGTGTGAAAAACTCAATAAAAAGTGATTCTCTCTCTCTCACTATCTTTCTCTCTTAAACAAAAAAGACACAGAGAGTGAGAGAAAGAATACCAACTTTATTATCTGGTTTTTGTCTCTCCAACACTTAGTTGTGTACGTGGTGCTGGCCTTTGAACCCGGGTCCACGTATGCCAGGCAAGTGCTCCCACTGCTGAGCCACCGCTCCAGCCCTCAACCAGCATTTTTGGAGCACCTATGCAGGCCCAGCATGGGTCTAGACCCTGGGAGCCACAGCTAGATGGGCTCTGGAAATGAAATCAAAGCCACAGTGGCAGAAGGACAGACAGAGGAATTCCAAGCTGCAGAGTGGCTCCTCCCAGTTTCCCAGGGGACGCCCACTTTCAATTCATCAGAGCCAGGATCCAGTTCTCAGCGGCCACCTGTGTCAGGCATCCCTGGGTTCCAGCCCAGAGCCTTTGACTGCAGTTCTGAGCTCCCAGAGATGCCGATTGTGGCTTCCCAGCCACACCTGGAGAGGCGCTGTTCTAACCCACCCTTCCTCAACCATGGGATGCCCTACCCGGAGCAGAGACAAAGCAGCAAAGTTCCTCCAGGGACATTTGCTCCCACGGAACACCAGTATTTGCTACATTTTCTTCTAGAATTTGCTTTTTTTTTTTTTTTTTTTTTGGTGCTGTGGATTGGATCCAAGGCCTCATGTGTGCTAGGCAAGCCACCAAACTCCACCCCTCAGCCCAATTTCATAATTTTTTTGAAAAATGTTATTAGCTGACCCAAAAAAAAAAAAGACGGAAGGAAACATACTAAGCTTTAATTGTGGTTTCTCTGGGTGGTAGCCCTACGAATGATTATTTCCTCTTTAAAAAAATTTTTTTTAACTTTTCCAAGTAGCCTGAAATGAGCATGTATTAATGGCTTAAGAATGTTTTTAAATTGTGGTCATCCTATTGGAATCACAAGGGACAACTGAGAAACGGACTCCCGCTGTTGTGTCTGAATGTTACTGGAAGATGTACCAATTTAAATGGCAGGAGTGTCATTGAGAAATAGCGATTTCAACCAAAGCCGAGATGTGAATGATTATCCCCTTTGTTGTGGGAAACAGAAATAACCCAGACTGTACGTTGGAAAGGTGTTGTGAAAGATAGGAAGGCGCTGTAACACCAGAGACAGGGGCTGATGTGACCTCGATGACGAGGGTCCTGGAGCAAGAGTGGGGGTGGAGGGAGCCGGACTCTAACACCTAGCCTCCGTTGACACTGCGGGGTGCAGTTTCAGCTGATTTCTATTTCTTTTATATTCTACTTTAGTTGCCAGGTGGTTCCATAGCAAATCCTAAAATCAGAAAAAAAAGTGAATACGTTGCTATTATTCACCATTGTTTAAAAACCCCAAGTTCCCTCTAGGGTGGTCACGCATCCCAACCTCTGGAATTGCATGTCACTTCAATCACTGCAGGTATTCCCTGCTAGCAAAACATTTCTGTCCTCGTCCATCTTGGCCACCGCACTGGAAACATGTAAGGGCAGGGACTTTGCTTGTTTGTCTCTGTTTTTGCCACAGTTAATATTTACATCGATGGAAAGCCAGGGCTCTAAGCAGGGGAGCTGGGGGGGAGGGGAGAATCATCCAAAATCTGTCCTCTGTGTGTTGCAGAAAAGTGCAGGTGCGGAGACACTGTGGAGGGACCGGAGTTTCCCTTCGCAGATGGGGAGTGCTGGCTGGCACAACTTTGGGGAGCTGGCAGCACCCACCAAAGCTGAGCGTCCCCCGCGTGCCCTGTGACCTGCTACTCTCCAACAGAACGTTCTGAGCAGCCCTCTCCATGGCGGCTTCAAATGTGCTGTGTGCCCGGTGGAGATGGAATGGTCCGGGCTACATCGTGGGTGAATCTTGATAAGCTGGAGCTGGACCCAAGAGCATCCGCGGCGTGATTCCAGGGACCCAAAGCATAAAAGCTAATGTAGGGCGTCAGAGCACAGGATCAGGCTCCCCTTGCGGTGTGCAGACCGAAGGGAACACAAGGGTCCATTGATTGGGTGCTGGTGGGCTCAGTTCCAAAATCCAGCAGGCTGTTAATTGACAATGGGGACACTTCTGCGGTGTTCTACTTCAATAAGGTAAAAGCTGCTCTCTGGGAGCAAACAGGCCTTCTCAGTGTGCCAAGACTTTCACATTGACTCCTCGCTCACGGCTTCTGCAGTGGACAGAGGAGCTGATGAGCCCCTTTCACGGATCATGACTCTGAAAGAAGTGACTTGCCTAAGGTCACAAACAAGAAGGTGGCCACTCTGAAGCCTATAGGGCTTCTGACTCCACAATTAGCAATGTGGTTACCACCTGTGGTCCCCCACCCCCAGGGGGCTTCCTTTTCCTGAACTGGAAAATGAAGATGGGAGATTGACAGGGGTGGATTCATCTAACCGCAGGATCCAGGACAAAGCGTCTTGCATTGTCTCTTGGGAATCAGCAATTCCCCTGTCCCTAGAACCAGTGGTCCCTGACCTGTCCTCTGTCACCCTTTGACACGTATGGTGACATAGATGAGCGTAGAGAGCGCTCTGGTCTCTGCAGGGTGGAGCCTTCCCATCAGGAACACAGTTCCTCTGTCATTCTTCTGTTCTTTGATTTGATCCGCGTTCAGTCTTCAGCACACTGATCCTAGATGAGTTGCTGGATGAGTTCCTATGGTTTCACCTTGGGGGCACTATTGTAAATGGCAGTGAGCAGCGCTGGTGCTCATGTTTACCCTGTGTCCCATGACCCTGCCAAGCCGACTTGTTAGTTCTAGGAATTTTGTGTATATGTGTGGGGCTTCCTTCGCATTTTCTATGGAGATAATCATGTCCTCTACCAAGAGTTTTAGGTTTTCTCTTTCAATCTGCATTCTTTTCCCCCCATCTATATTTTCTTTTTTTCCCCCTTTTTATTTTAATGAATCAATTTTTGTATGTGTTCGTGTGTGTGGTGCTGGGAATTGAACCCAGGGGCACTTTACCACTGAGTTCCATCACCAGCCCTTTTTATTTTATTTTATTTATCTATTTATTTATTTATTGGTACCAGGGATTGAATCCAGCGGTGCTTGACCACTTAGCCACATCCCCAGCCCTTTTTATATTTTTATTTTGAGCTGGGCCTCACTAAGTTGCTGAGACTGACTTTGAACTTGTGATCCTCCTGCCTCAGCCTCCAGAGTCTCAAGGATTACAGGTGTGCACCACCATACCCAGCTTCCAGCTTCTGACTTTCAGGAATAATGTTCAGCCTTTCGGCAATTGGGGTGGCATTTTGAGATGTGAGGTAGAGTTCGGGGGGCAAAATCAGGAACCTGGTTTCGTGTGTATCACGTATGAAATGTCTTTAAAGTGGAGACATTGATCTAGGAACAGCTGCCTGCAATCCCAGCAGCTGGGGAGGCTAATGCAGGAGGACTGCAAGTTCAAAGCCAGCCTCAGCAACTCAGCAAGGCCCTGAGCAACTTAGCAAAACCCTGTCTCAAAATAAAACAGAAAAAGGGCTGTGGATGTGGCTCAGTGGTAAAGCGCCTTAGAGTTCAATCCCTAGTACCAAAAAAAAAAAAAAAAAGAACTGGAGACACTGACTAGGCAGTTGGATATTTGGGAGAGAGATCCTGGCTAAAGGCATGAATTTGGGAATCATGGGCATGTGGGCGGCAGTTACAGCCTGGGTCACACTTGACAAGGTCATCTGCATGGAACAGGGGCTTGGACACCCATAGGTGCCAACAGCACTCGGGAAACCAGGCCCTGAACACAATCTTCCTTCCTTCTCCTTTTCTTTCCTTTTTTCCTACTCTTTCCCCACCCTTCCTTCCTGGTACTGGGGTTGGAACCCAAGGCCTCCTGCATAAGCTCCATTCAGCCCTGGAAAGAAATAGAACCAACTTTAGCCTGATGAAGCCTTTACACCAAGAATCTGTGGAAGCCATCACACGCTCCCCCGAGAAACTTTTGGCAAATTCTCTTCCACACCGGCTTATGACCACACGGCGCTGGGGGAAGCTCTCTGTCCACAAGGAGGAAGCGACGTTAGTGAAGAGCGGAGAAGGCCACATCTGCGCAGCAGCGTTGATGCCCCGTGTCGAACTGCAGCCCAGACGGAGCTTGAAACGCGCAGGATTGAGCGGAAAACGTAAAGAATAAAATGCAGTACCCTTGTGTAAATGGAAGGTGCATCCACAGACCGGCAGGTGCAAATCCGAGGACCTACTAAGCGCATTCGCACGAGGACCTACTAAGTGCATTCACACGAGGACCTACTAAGCGCATTTGCAGGAGGACCTTTGGGAAGTGTGAGAATGGGAAGTCAAATGAAGTAGACAAGAAATAAACATGTGAGGGCTCAGGACAGCACGTCACCCACTGGAAATAGAACTGACCACGGTCCCCACACCTGGGGTCCACAACAGATAGCAGAGAGCAAGAGAGGAGGGGCCCGGGGGTCTGAAGGGTGGATGCAGCCGGGTTGGCTCCTGCTGCTATTTGTTTCCCCGCCAGGCTGAAGCTCTGGAGAGCCAGGACCCTAGCCCTGAGATCTGCACACAGCAGCACCGTACAACCGCTAACTTAATGCAAGCCCCACGTCCAGGGCCCTGCATGGAGGTGGGCTTGGCCTGGAGACGAGTGCCCTCTGTCTCACCCTGCCCAGAATGGAGAGGATGTGGGCCGGCAAAGCTCTTAGAAGCCGAGTCTCCTGTTGGCTGGGCCTCTCAGACCCTCCAAGTGGCCTCTGGCAGCCCTGGGTGAGGGGCCCAGTCTGGGGCTTTGGGGGCCCCAACTCCACCTCCCTCTCCAATGTTCCACCAGCTTGGCCTGGGGCCCCGGGTGTGTGCCAGCCCCTCCACCACCCGCCACTGCCCAGCCAGACCAGGCTCCCGGCTGCGTGCCCTGATTATTTATGACAACGTGCAGAAGCCTGGCTCCAGAGGAGCAGCTATTTGGCAGGACAGTGGAGGTGGCCGAGGGCCAGGCCTGGGCCCTGACGACTGGTGGCATCTGGGGCCCAGGAACACCTTGGAGTTGGGTGAAGACCACCCTGGGCTGGGTCTCAGCAGATCCGCGACAAACAGACTCGCAGGGCCGAGGGCCTCTCTGGCCTCCCAGCCCATGCTGTCTCAGCCACCCCGCAGAGCCTCACAGGGGCCATCAGCCCTGCTCCAAGGTTCAGGCAACTGAGCTCAAGGTCTCAGCCACGTGCCGGTCACACCCTGGCTGACTCCGGGCCTCAGTTTCCCTGCCTTGGAGAGGGAGGAGACCCTCGTGAACAGGTGTTTTGGGCAGGAGTCCAGTCTGGGTGCACCTCCTACCTGAGTGGCCTGGCCAGGCGGCAGGTGAAGAAGCACAGCAGGCCCAGTGCCAGCATGAGGAGCAGGAAGCTGAGGGCCGCCGTGAGCACCACGTCCAGGGTGGGCAACAGGAAGGCCATCTCGGGGACAGCTGCCACAGCCTGGACACACCGTCACACTAGATGCTGGCTCCAGGGCCCTGGGTTAGTGGCGCTGACCTGGCTTATCCCCAGGTTAATCTTAGCGGATTAGTCAGGGGGTGACCCGGGCTGCGGGCTCCCCTCCCCCTCTCTGAAGCTGGTTCATTCAAAGTGCCCCATGTCCCTCGTCCCCGAGGACCTGCTATGCCTGTCTCTGCTACAGGAAACTGGGGAGGTCTGATAGTCTGTCTGCATGGAGATCACTGACCAGGCAGCGTAGACAGAGCACCTACTACGTGCCCCATATGGGACCAGGAGGAGAGGAAGCCCCAGCCGGGCATCCCAGGCTTTTCCCTACAGCAGCTGTTGCTCCACCCTCTACGACCCAGAGGCTGTGCCCTTGGCCAGCATAAAAACAGTTGTCATTTTAAGCACCTAATGCGTGCCCGGCAACGTTTGCAATGTTGGGGTAGGAGTCTGAACCCTCATCTACTGGCCTGGGAACTGGGACAGCCCCAGGCCTGCAGGGTGTGGGCAAGTGCCAGTGAAGCCCTGCCAAGCCTCGGTGCAAGACCAGCGGTCACCTGAGAGTCAGTGCAGGGTGGGGTCGGCTGAGCAGCGGCCTGCACAGAGCTGCCCTTTCTGTTTCCACAGATCCCCTGTCCAGTCCTCTGGGGTCCCAGAAACATCCATGAAGCCAGGATGGTGACCAGGTCTCCTATCTCACAGACTTAGAAAAAGGCAGAGAGGGGAAGCCACAGCCAGCCCTCGGAGGCTCAGCCTCTTTGGAGGCCAGGCCTCTTCCCGCTGGTGCGCTGCAGGTCCCGTGGCATGAGGCACACAAGTCAGGGAGATGCTCTGACCCTTCTGGTGCCCATGGAGAGGTCCCCTCTACCCTCCCCATGAAAGCCCAAAGCCAGTCTCCTGACTCCACAGAGCCCTGTGCTTCCCACGGTCCCCAAAGCCAACTCACCGCGGTCCGGCGACGCCTGGGGAAACAGGCTCAGCAGCGGTTGCCAGGGCCACTCTCACGGGCAGCGTGCCTGTCCGAACCCCAGCTGCACCATTCCCAGGTGTGACACGGGGTCAGTCCCTGCACCTCTGCCACTTTCCTGGAGAGCTGGGACCATGTGCCGGGTGCCGCTGCTGGACACACAGACCTGATTTAGTCCTCATTTGCAACCCGGGAGGAGGGCAAGCTTCCGGCCGTACGGTAAGAGAACCAAGGCCCCAGTGGGCCAGGGTCACAGGGTGCTGAGCCAAGCCCTCCACGGCCCTCCACCCTGGACCCTCCCAGGCCATGCCTGGCTGTATCTGCCTCAGCTCACCCAGGGACACTCGGGTCTCATTCAGCCCCTGGGTCACCTCAGAGCCTCCACCTGCAGCGTAATGAGGTGATGTGAGACCCATGGGGTCCCGCCCTGATCCCTCAGCCTGAAGAGGGGCTCACAGGCTTGTTCCAGAGTACTTGGGCTCAGAGGGGCCATTGGGCAGAGTTCCCAAAAGTCACTCAGGGTGTTTGGGAAAAGCTCTCTCCCCAGAGGTTCCAGGGAAGGGATGTTGACGGAGAAGCCAGAGCAAACTTTCTGGGGTTAGAAGTGATCTTTGTGGGCTGGAACAGTGGCTCAGCGGTTACGGCGCTTGCCTGGCACGTCGAGAATGCGGGCTCTAACCCCAGCCCCACGCACTCAACGAAGTGTCGAAGTGTCGAAGTGTCACAGCAACGAAAACCAGATGAAAAACTAAATAAACATTGATTCTCTCTCTCTCTCTCTCCCTCTCACTCTTGAAAAAAAAAAAGAAAAGTAAGTGTTCTTTGTAATGACCTGGAGGTAGTTAAAAGCGCTTGCATATGTAAAGAGCAGGGAGGAGTCAACAACCCCCACCCAGCCTGCTTCACCAGGATCTGAGCATCCCTGAGAAGTGAATACCAGCTCTGGGAAGGACAAGGGCTCAGTGGGGGCATGTGACTATATTCAAATTGAAAACAAGAAAGGTCATAACCCCAAATCAATCCCTACTTCTCACACCCCAGGCCTACACGGCTAGACTCTCTCAAGGCTGGGAAGCATAGTTGTAAGGAGTTATTCCCATGAGCAGATTAGCTTGGGAAACATTGTCCAGATGTCATCCATGATCTAGATAGAAAAACAGGCCCGCAGAGAGGACCTGCCCCGCGCGAGGCAGCACTGGGAGGGACCCTGTGTCTCCCGGCTCCTCCCCTGCTGTAGGTGCACAGGGGTACTTGGGGGTCAGTGCAGCCAGGTCCCCTGGCCTGCCAGTTGGGCCATCCTAGCTCCTCCCAGGGAGTGCAGGGCAGGGTGGGGCTGGGGGCTACTGCAGCCACCTGTGGAGGAACCTGCAGAACCAGCCCAGTCACGTTCCAGCTTCAGGGTCACTGGGAACTATGTGGATCTGTCTCTCAACCGACCAAGCCCAGTGTCTCTGGCACCCTTGTTGCTGGGACTCTATTCATTTACTGGCAGAAGTGATTTATGAAGGGCCAGGAAGGAATGCGTCTGCTGGTCAGAGTGGGCTGCAGCTCAGATCCAAGGAGGGACTTCCCCAGAGGGTAGTAAGCCAGGCTCAGACCTCTAGTGCTGACAGCACCTCATCCTAGCAGGAAACAGATGTGGGAGGGCCGGGGAGGTTGGATGCCAGGCCAGAGCTCTGCTGAAGGACCAGCTCTCGGAGCCCCCAGCCTCCACACTGCATGCTGCACTCTCTCGGCTTGAGGGTTCCCTGCCACCATCCCAGCTTCCCGTCCAGCCCCAGGCCACCAGAACCCATCCCTGAAGGCCTTGGTGGCACGCATCAGTCCTAGAGAGCCGCTGTCACGCGTCATGAGCTCCTAGAGAGCAAGTCACACTCCACTGACCGCAGAGCCTGTGGCTGACGGAGTCCAGGGCACGCTGGGCGGGCAGGGAATGCGGTGGGTGGCAGGTGGCCCGGCCAGTGGCGAGTGGTGGCAGGCGCAGCTGGGCCTTGGTCCCAGGAGGCCTGGGCACAGGTCCTGCCCCCTCTAGCTGTGCAGCTCGGGGCTGTGCCCTGCTCCTGTCCCCTCACAGCCTGATCACCTGCACGGGGGAGGGGGGGGAGATGGGTGGCTGCTGGGCCTGGGTTCCCCGGACCCAGGTTTCAGGCACAGCTGGAACAGGCTGTAGGACTGAGTGCTGGCCAGTAGCTGACTGGGGGTGGACTCGGGGGCAGGACATGGGCAGGTGAGGCAGCTAGGGAACAGAAGGACCCGTCCCTGCCCGCTTGGCCGGTGCGCACCCCCTGCGGCCCACACGCCTGCTCACCTGCAGGCCCATGAGGCTCCCTGGCCTCAGGCGGGGGTGGCTGAAGAGGGGCGGAGGCTGCGATTCCCACCGAGCTCTGTGCCCCGACGCCCATCTCCCAGCCTCATTGCCAGCCCCGTCTTGCAGGGAGGCACTGAGGCTCCACGGTCTGCCAGCTGCCCCGGGCCACACAGCAGAGCTGGGATCAGAGAGGCCCAGGGGCCTGGGTTCTGCTGGCAAAGCTAGTCGGCGGCTCCCAGGGGCATGGTGACCATCTTGATGCCACCAGTGGCTCTGTGGGCAGAGGACGGGAGCCAGTCAAAGGTCAACTGCTGGGAGGAGAGAGCAGCAGGATGCCGAGGGGCTGAGGGCCAGGGACATGGTGCCTGAGGCCTGGGACGGCCACTTTGTGGGCACATGGGCTTCCGCCACCCCATGGACGGGACATATTCTGCCCCAGGCTGCTCTGGGCCAAGCCTGGAAGCTGAGCAGGGAAGGGGCTGGGGGTGGCACAAGTGCCACGTGTCTGAGATGTCGCCAAACCCCAGGCTCCGAGGCTCCACCCAGCACCCCTGCAGTGGAGCCTTTCTGGTACCAGGAGAAAGCACTGTTCAAGCCTTGTTCTCGCAGCAAGAAAAGAAAGGCACAGAGAGGGTACACAACCTCTCAGAGTCACACAGCACACCAAAGTCAAGGATAGGTCTCCCCACTAGCCAGCCTGGGATTCAAGGGCCACAGGCAATCAATGAGGCATAGCATAGATGCCAGTGTTTTGAAATTCTGTACCCTAATGATCTGTGTCAACTAAAGAACATCTCAGAGGATTCTAGAAAAGTCTCTGTTTTACATATTCTGTCATTGTGGTGCTTACAACAGTAGCAAGCCTCTTCCTAGCCCATGCTAAGTTCCAGGCATTGTTCAGAGTGTTGCACCTATATTAACTCATTTAATCCACCATACAACCTACAAGGTAAACACTATTATCATCCCCTTTCTACAGATAGGAAAAAAGCACAGAGAAGTTAAGGAGTTCACCCAAGGTTGCACAGCAAGTAAGTGAATAAACCAGAATTCAGCTTTGCTGGTGATGTTTCTGATTCTCAGGGCTAAGAGTAAACTCCTAAAGCAGACAGGACCTCCAGTGGCACTAGGGAATCTCTGCAGGCTAGGTGCACGCTATACGTCTGTAGGGAATTGCGGGAAGCTGCTGCCACTCAGCCAGGGCAGTCTGCCCAGACCTTATTTCACTGCATCTGCATTACAGTCCCCTGGGGAGGGTCCCCGATGCCTGCCTCTCCACAGCAGAGGGTGAGGTGACACCCAGGAAGAGTGGGTGCTGCTGTCTGCACCTGTCTTTCTGCAGGGGCACCACCCCTGGCCAGGCAGGGTGACCCTGGTCACAGCCCACCTCTCCCACCACCCCCTACTTCAGTTCAGCAGGACACTGGCCACCACGCTCTGCACTCTGACCCTGGTCCTCGCAGCCTCCCCAGGAGAAGAGGCCCTGGAAGAGGCTGCCGTGGAGGCTGCAAGCTGAGGGAAAGGGACCGGGAAGCTGCAAGCTCTCAGGCAGCCACCAACACAAGATGAGTCCCTGGGCAGCACGTGCCAGGCTCACAGACGCCGTTCCCTGAGAGTGCTCCACCCAGCTGGGTGCCCACGCTCCCCACAGAACTCTCCAGCCAGCACAATAGAGACGTTAAGTAACTTGGCCAATGTCACACAGCAGTTAACAGGAAGGGGAGAAACTCTGAATGGGGCACCTACTATGTTCTGGGAGCTTTCGTTCAGTCTTCTCCGAGTAAAGATGGAATTCACAGCTCCAGGTCAGAAGAGAAAACCCAGGCCCAGAAAGGGAGGAGGTTCAGGGTCACACGGCAACTGTGTGGGAGAGCTGGGATTCGGGCCAGGCCTGTGTGCAGAACGCTCGCCACCCCTGTCCCAGCCATGTGCCAGGGCCACCTCCAGCCCCCACAGGGGACCCTCAGGCCTCCCTCCGCCACCCCAGGCACAGGAAACCCACTTGGGCAGGGCTGTGTGACCTCACTCGCATGAGTATTGGCAGGGGCTCCCAGCTGCTGCCCTGCGACCAGACCGTCCTCAATGCCGCTGGCCCCTGCTTCCTGGGACCGCTCCCATCTGACACAGCGCCCAGCCTCGGGGGCTGCCCTCCCCGTGGGCGCCTCTGGGCTCAGCGCTGTGCTCGAGAGACCCGGCCAGGAGCCGGCCTGCCAGGCAGGGCTGGGACTCCGCGTCCCCCGCGGCCGCCTTCTTACAAGGCCTGACAGCCGCTGTTTCTTGCTGGGACAGAAAAGAGCCCACGAGAACCACCGGAGGAGGAGAAGTGTACCTGGGGCCTCGAGATGGGCTGAGGAGCAGGGCGGAGGAGCGTGGAGGAGGCAGCGGCTCGGGCTCGGGACAGGACGATCGGGAAGCAGAGCGACACCGAACTGAGCATGTCCCCGCCGAACGTCTGCGCTGTCTCGGAAACCCCAACATTCCGCCCCGGCCCCCAAAACCTCAAGCTCATCTCACAACGCAAGATGCATGGAGTCCGTTGTCGAGAGTCCCCCAGGCTCAGCGGTTCCAAGATGGCCCAGAATCGAAGGCCAAGTGTCCCCTAAGGCAATCTGGCATTGGGAGCTCCCATAAAAACCCACAGCGACCGAGACGTATGAACCGGTACAGAGCAAACCCTCCTTCAGAAGGGTCGGCCATGGAACGGGTGGCACCAGAACAGCCCGAAAGCCAGCTGCCAGGCAAGGGCTGCGGAGCTGCCACTGGCATCGGGGCACAGGGCACCGGCATCGGGGCGCAGGGCACCACCACACTCTCCGCAACGGGCTTGTGTGGCTGCGCCCCGCGGCCTCCCTGCTGGCCGGCCCTGCAGCCTTCCTCTGCAGAGGTCCTCAGGGCTGGTACCTCCTAATCTCGGGGTCTCTACTCCAGCTTCAGTTTCCTCTTCTCATCCCCGACGTGGCCCTCTTAGGGGCGGCCCGCAGGGATGCCCACCCTCGGGCGCTTTGCCTGGCCTCCTGGGCCTTTTTTGAAATCTTGGTGGAAGCCTTCAGGACCCCCTAACTCCTCCAGAACAAGCGCCACTCGGTTCACGCCGAGGTCGGCCACCATCTCCAGCAGCAGCCTCTCAGTGCCCCGGTGGCTGAACAGTGGCAAAACATCTTCCAGCGGGCTGCGCCACCGGTCCCACAAAATTCTTACTTTTCCTCCCTAGAGTCTGAGATGGGTGATCTTGCCCATTCCTGAGAGGCCCTCAAGCCGTCTGTCTTCTTGTCCCTGGGAGAAGTCTTCAGCACTTCTTCAGTGGTGGCAAAATCTTCAACAACTGCAAATTCCTCGGCCCCAGATTTACTGCCACTTTTCGAGTCCAAGTTTTCAAATCTTTCTGCTCTGCTCTCTGCTCCTGAATATCACGATAAACTTGGCTTAAAAGCTGAGAGCAGTATCTACGACACCACCCGAAGGCTGCACTCTCTAGAAATTTCTTCCATCAGATTAAGTTGTTCATTGCCATTAAAATCAGTCTCACAGAAAATCTCAGGACCCAGGCAAGATGCAGACAACTTCTCAGCCAACCTAACATGAAAGGCCTCCAGCCCAGTTTCCGGAAGAGTCCTCCTCTGAACCCCCTTGAGCCCTGTCTTTAGTGTGCCCAGCCCAGTGGGCATTCTGGGCTGAGCTCCCACCACAACCGCCCTTTAAGCTCTGCTTCCAACAATCTAAGGCTCGTCCAGCTTACATCACGAAACTTTCCAAAGTTCCTCCCAAATTGCAAAGGCTGCTGAACCATGTGGTCCGGTTAGTCACAGCGACAACCCCACTCTCAGTACCAATTTCTGTTGAAATCAGCTGTTTCTGCTGCTGTGACCAAAGGTCCTAATAGGAACGATTAGAGAGGACAAGTTTATTAGGGGGCTCACGGTTTCCCAGGTCTCGATTCAGACAGACGGCTCCACTCCTTGGGGCTCAAGGGGAGGCGGAGGGAAGAGGCTCAGGACCAGGAAGCAGAGAGAGACTCCACTCACCAGATACTAAATGTGTACCCAGGAGCATGTCCCCAGAGCTACCTTCTCCAGCAACACCCTGCCTGTCTTCAGGCACCAAGCTCAGCGAATCCCCATCAGGGTTTAATTCCCTGGGTTAAGGCTCCCGGGAGCCAAGCATTGCGCCTCTGAATGTCCTTACATGGTCTCACTCGTGAGCTTCGGGGGACACCTCCCATCCGAACCGTAACCCAGGAGAAGGAACTCATCACACTGCAGTGTGATGATCTCCCTGGCTTCTCCTCTGGGGACTATAGGGCAGCTGCTGTCGTTTTGGGCCACAGAATCTGTTTCCCTTCCTAACAGTACCCCAGTTTTCCTGGGAAGAGCCCTGTCCCCCTTTTGGCCGGGCATAAACTAGAAGACACTTCCTCCACTGGATGGTGTCTGGTGGTGGGGAAGGGCACCGTGAGGCCAAGATGAGCAGCCACTGAGAAGGCAGAAGGCAGAGAGGCGGAGTCTGCTTGGTGAGATCACTTGGACCCCTGGATGCAGCCATGCCTGAAGTTCACCCTTGAACATCCTGGTTACAACTAATGCCCCTCATTGTTTGCTTTGGCCTTTTTTTCTTTCTTTTTTCTTTCTTCTTTTTTTGTTACTTGGAACATAGTCTTTGAGCTCAGAGCTCCACTTCAGCAAGCTTTTTCCAAGCTCTTGACATTGTAAATAACCACACGAACTCATTCGTACTCAGTCAACTGTTTCTGGCAAACAAAGTACAGTTGGGTTGGCAAGGTTCAGGTGCGGGTAAAAGAAGCGCCCAGCTCAGCGGAGTCGCTTCCTCCTTGGGATCTGGAGACGCACAGGAGAGTCTGGACGTCGCTGCTGGGGGACACCTCTGTGTCCACTCACGTTTGAGGAAGCGGAGCGGCCGCGAGAGGAGGAGACTTGCCCAGGGTCCCTTTGTCCTGCCCCAGGTCTGCCTGGCTCCGAGCCCGGGACTTTTTCTCCCAGCCATTGTGGTGGCAGGGGTGGGATTGGACCTCCATTCCTTTGAGACAGTCTGTTCCGCTTGGGAGCCGTGGGAGTGGCTCCGAAGGTAAAGGAAACCGGGAAGCCACTGTTTGAGTCAGCTTTACATCTGTGACCAAGGACCCGGCGAGAACAATGCAGAGGAAAAGTTTATTTGGGGCTCACAGCTTCAGAGGTCTCCGTCCACAGACCGCCGCTCCATTGTTCCGGCCTGAGGCGAGGCAGGACATCGTGACCAAGGGTGTGACAGAGGAAAGCAGCTCAGGACATGACAAACAGGAAGAGTGTGGGCTACGCTCACCAGGGACAGAATGTGAACCCCAAAGGCATGGCCTGGGGACCCCCTCCTCCTTCGAACCCTGCCTGCAGGTACAGCCCAGAGAACCCCCATCCACACCCTGCCTGCAGGTACAGCCCAGGGCCCCCCCATCCACGCCCTGCCTGCAGGTACAGCCCATGGACCCCCCATCCACACCCTGCCTGCAGGTACAGCCCATGGACCCCCCATCCACGCCCTGTCTGCAGGTACAGCCCAGGGACCCCCC
>PVKS010021853.1:0-34553 GCA_004027875.1 Aplodontia rufa | reverse complement strand
TCCAGCCCCAGTAAACACGATTTCTGACCACATTCCTGAGCTTAAGTGTCAGTTTTACAGTAAAAGTTAACTGTAAGAAAAAGTGAGGAAAGAATTCTCCACATGTTACCAGGAAGAGGGGAATGAACTTGGTAGACAGATAGCCAATCTTCTCTAAGACCTTTTTCTTTTTCTAATCTTTTTTACTATTTATTATATTTTAGCTTGTGTGTTTAACTTTTCAGTGGGATTTCCTCAATTAATCTTTCTTCCAACTTTCCTTTGCTATCAGAGAACGTTGTGTCCAGCTGAGGTTGAGCTTGGGCAAATCTTTGGTGAAGAAGATACTAGAGAGAGGACCCTTTCCTGAGACACTTTTTTGAGTTGCATGAGGTTCAACAGACATTTAATAAAGCCACAGCTGACTGTGGTGAATTACATTGCTTCAAGAAGGAGTGGACAGAGGGAGGAAAGTGTATAAGAAATCCAAAATATGTCGTTTGGTTAAAAGCCCAGATCTGGGTAAATTTTTATAAATGACCTATGATGGAGGAGAAATAAACATCTCAGAAAGGTGTGTTCAAGCTTGGACATTTTGTACCTTTTTTGGCAGCCAGTTTTGTTTTTGGCAAATGACCCAATAACCATTTAGGTTTAGCTATTCATAAGAGTACATAGTTCATAATGTTAGCAATTCATATCCTTCCTGCAACTTCATGTCAGTTACTTTTAGAGCTGGCTATGTCTCCACTTTCTGAAATTTGGTTCAACCTTGCCACTAAGCTGAAAATTAAAAAAATGGGGAAAACAGATTTAGTACCACTTAACCTGAAAAAAGGAGAAGATAATTACCATATATACTTTTTCACTCATGACATCTGGAGAATCATATCAAATTTTACAGAGTATGTTTTATGCCAATAAAATGGTAAAATAATAGGGGAAAATGGTAAACCCTTCTTCAAGTTGTAGATTGTCTTTATATAGAGCACATGCCAAATAAAAAAATGAATAAATCCTATGATTATATATATATTTCCCCTTGTTTTATGAAATTTGGAAAAACCAGTATGTACCTACAAGTCTTGTTAATTTGAATGCTACTTGTATTAGAAATAAAATGTATGATTTTTTTTATTGTAAATTGCTTTATTGATGCTAACAATGATTGAAGGTGGGCACAGTGGCACATGCCTGTAATTCTAGCAATTTGGGAGGCTGAGGCAGGAGGATTGTAAGTTCAGGACCAGCATCAGCAATTTAGAGAGGCCCTCAGCAATTTAGTAAGATCCTGTCTCAAAATAAAGAATGAAAGGAACTAGGGATGTGGCTTAGTGGTTAATTGCCCTGAGTTCAGTCCCCAAAACCAAAACAAATAAAACCCAAACAATAAACATAATGATTTCTGAGACGCTTGTCAAGGGCAAATGTTTTCGAAATCATGGAAGTTGAAGAAACAATGGCTTCCACTGTTTGAAAAGTCCACAGTTGAAAGGAGAAATGAGAGAGAAGAAAGGACAGAAAATATGGCAAGAGCACTGAACTATTAACCAATGATTGACCGGAGTAATGTCACAGGAAGTGCAGCAGGAGTTGCTCGAGTGAGTGTAAAGCGGGTGCTATGGTCCAAGTGTGTGTCCTTGTGAAATTCATACCATGAAGCCACACCCCAGTGAGATGTCATTAGGTGAGGCCTTTTGGAAGAAACTTTTTTTTTTCTTTTGTAAGAGATGGGGAGAACGAGTGACAGAGAAAGAGAGAATCAATTTTATTTATTTATTCCATCTGGCTTTTGTTTCTCCAACTTTTAGCTGTGTTTGTGAAGCTGGGGTTTGAACCTGGGTCCTAGCGCATGCCAGGCAAGCACTCCCACCGCTGAGCTACCACTCCAGCCCTCAGAGACATTTTAAATGAGATTAGTGCCCTTATAAAAGAAGCTGGACAGAGACCCCCTTACCCCACACATTCAGAAAGAGGGACCCTCACCATTCTGCTGGCACCCTGGTCTAAACATTTCCATCCTCCGGGACAGCGAGGATACCCCTCCATTGTCTGTAAGCTACTCCCTTTATGGTACTGTGTTATACCAGCAAAGGGTCTCAGACAGAATGAGAGATAAGATTTAAGACTTAGCAAACACTTTCCAACAAGAATATTCAAAGTTTATGTATGTTAGGGCAAGCCTAACTGAGAAAATTTAACAAGAATTTATAGAGAGGAACGGGACCACTGCTGTAGGTATGAATTCTCCATAATGGTTAGTGAGCCTTGAACCCAGGCTCCACACAGGCTCCCTGGGAGATCTTGGGCAGCTCTGACTGAGGGGAGGGTAGAGGAGGGAGAGTGTGGGGAGACCTCACAGTGAACTGGGAGAAAGCACAGGGCTCCAGAGATGGTGCTAAGGGAGCAATCTAACCAGGGAAGAAAAGAGAAAAACAGAAACAAAACAAAACTCCTACCCACCCACACTAGTAGATAGAAAATTAGAGCACTAAGAGGATTATAACATTGTTTCCTGCTCATAAGCAAAACAGTGTTTCGATTTAATGAATGACTTCACAACAAACAAACTTCCCTAGTATGATGTCATGGTTTTGATGTCAGCCAGAATGAAGTTTGAATCTTGCCCCCCCATTACCAAGTATATATTTGAGTACAAATCACCTTAGTTTTACTGAGCCTCAGTTCCTCATCTAGACAAGTGGGATGATAAAAATTTCTTTGTAAAATTATTAGTAATTTTATATGAGGCAATAAATAATCCAGCATGTTGTTTTGTAAGAAAAATCTTCAATATATGGTAGCGTGTTCTTTTTTGTTATAATATTAGTGATTCTGTGCCCAGGAATATAGCTACTGAATTGGTTTAATGCAGGAGTTAGTCCCTGGGCATTGGTACCTTCCAGAACTCTCATGCATATAATGTGAATAAAATATGAACATACAAATCATTTAACTCTTAGGAACCCTAAACCCTTTATGGAAAAAGGTAAACAAGTATAAATAAATAAGTAGCCTAACCCATTCCCCTAGATTTTGGAGAATATGCTATTGCGAGAGTCTAATTAAAGTCAGTAGAGCCTTAATAATCAATCAGTTACTGACAGAGAAGGAAGCAGGGGAGCAGAGGAGAGAAAGGCGTAAGGGAGAAGAGGGAGAATATAGCTTCAGAGAGTGATGTGTGAACTCTGGGATCATGGTTCAGTGAGCTCTAGAGCAGCTTATAATTTCTACCTCTGTTTCTTACAAGACCAGTGGTTTCACGGTGCCTCACCTCTATCTGTGTAACTGAGAATTAATATCATAGTGGATTACTTTAACCAAGTTATGATAATTAAAACAACTTTGCTTTTTTATGATGTGTTACAATTTGCAAAATATTTTCAGAACCATTATCTCATTTTACTCCATGGCAACCAGATAAAGTAAGTAGAATTGACATCATCATAATTATAAAACTACCCTTCACGAAGAAAAGGTCAACAGCAGTGTTTAAAAACAGCAGTGGCATAATATCTTGAGTATTTAGCATATATTGATTTATCTGTATTGTAAATAAGAATGAACAAATCTCAATTATACTTCATGAAAGATAGTACCAATGTTGTTTTGTATTTATAAAAATAGTTCATAGCATATTTCTGCTTTGCTGTTAATCACATTTAGGAAAATAAATAAATAAAGAGCTACATGTAATTATTTGAAGCCATTTAAGGGGTGAAATATATTTTAAATATTTAAAATTTAAATATTTAAATATTTAAAATAAAAGTATTTTAATTGATATATAATAATTGTACATATTTATGACAATTTGAAACATGCATGCAATGTGTAACAATCATAACAAGGTAGTTAAAATTTCCATCTCCTTAAACATATGTAATATGCTTATCCTTCAAACTCCTGTCTTCTGGTTTTTTTTAATAAGAGATATAATAAATTGTAAACTACACCCTCCTGAGCTGTAGTGTACTGTAGCTTAGCCCTCCTCTCTGTGTGCCGATCCCCATTATCCCACGTCTCTGGAGTCCTCCTCCGCTGTCCCTTCCCTCCGTAGTATTTAGGGTACTCATCCACTCTCTACTTCTACAAAGACAACTTTCTCAGCTTTCACATATGAGTGAGAACATGTGATAGTTATGATGAGCTTTCTTCTTATATTCCTTTTTTTAAGAGAGAGAGAGAGATAGAGATAGAAAAAGAGAATAAATTTTATTTAGTTTTTCATGTGGTTTTCATTGCTCCAACACTTCATTGTGTACGTGAAGCTGGGGTTCAAACCTGCATCCTCCTGCATGCCAGGAAAGTGTCACAACCACTGAGTCACCACTTCAGCCCCTTTGCATATTCCTTTAAAAGTAGGATACTCAACATGACTTGGTTCTGGGAACCAACTGAGATCTACAAGTGAAAGCAAAAAGTTAAGTGAAAAATAATGAAGGTATAGTTTGCATTTGGGGTGGAAGAGGAAAATCTATGTTCCCCACTGCCCTCTTGGTTAAATATCTAATTTAGTGTATCTGTACATCTGCATCAAAGAAATAAGTATAGGAATTTCTGTGAGAAAACCCACTGTCATAATTTAGGGAAATTTGCTTAATCTTTGCACCTCATTTTTCTAAGCTGCACAATAGTCATAATTAGAGTATCTATTAGAATATAAAATTGCAATGCTTATTTCAGAGGGTTATGGTAAGGATTAATAAAGACTATATAACAGATATCTAGAATCCTAGCAAAAAAATAAGAGGTCAATAAATCTTCCTTCTTGTTCCTCCCCTCCTCTTCCTCTGCTTCCTCCATCACCATTATTATTCTTTAATTAAACTACAATCAGGCACATGCTAAGCTTGACTATTTGCTGCTTAATGATCTGAAGTATTTGTATGTTCCACGGGATTTGTCATTTTTTACCAGCCATCCCCTCTCTCAGGATTGGTTTCTTTAGAAACAACAAAGCAATAGCAAAACATTCAGCAGCCATTTCTCCACCTCTTTATCAAAAGAAACCAGGACTTCTGCAAACTGTTTAGATGTTCTGTGAATTTTTTAGGAATCTCATTTTAAGATTCTCATTTCGATAGACATGTTTGTTCATGGTCATTTCAATTCAATAAAAATTAAAGACAAGATGTTAACTAACTATACAATTTCCTTGTTATGATAGCTGAAAATATAGCCATGTTTACATTTAATGTTTTTCATATTAAGAACCAAAATAAGCATTCCCAAAATTTTATCCTATGCTAAAAGTGTTAAGCTTATTTTTCAAGTACTGATTTTGTTGGCTTGTCCTTTACTGTTGACCTGTTTATTTGCCTTTTTAAAAAGGGTAAAGGAATACTTTTTGAAATTTTAAATTGGAGATTCTGAATCCAGATGCATAATGCTAGCATGCAAGTAATTTCCAAATATATAAAGACAGCTCTAAATGCCATGTACACAGCCTAGTGACTGATTATAGCAATTGTAAATTTAGGGGTCATTTGGTGAAAGCTAGAGAGAGAAATCCTTTTAGTGGCAGCAGGTCACTAATTGATACCTTTGTAGAAAACTTATTGCCAGAGGAGCTTATGCCGCAGGAGACGTCCCATTGCAGATACTATTTGCTGTCCGTTAATGTAGCATTTGGGAAGCTTCATTAACTAGGACAGGTCTCAAGACCCTAATTTTGATCAGTAGAGATGCACATACTTGAAAGTGTTAACTTCCTAACATATTTGTAAGTTAACTGAATGTCTAAATCTGCACTATATTTTATCCCTCAGGGAAGCAGAGGGCAAAAGCTGTTTAAAGTGTTTTTAAGTGCCCATGTGATGGTGTCATTTAAAAAACAACTCTGGGAGCATCTGGAACTGCTGAAGTTTAAAGAAAATCAAATAATACCACCAATAATGTACTAGTGACCACACACCATAGCCTTCACTGTCCTCCTCACATTTACCTTCCCTACAGCAGAACCAGTTGGTCACATCCTCTTACTCATGGCTCTCTCTTCCTTTGGTAATTTTCACATCTCACTCTTCCTCTCCTGGTTGGTCTCCTCCCTCCTTGACTGACTCTTCTCAGTCCTCCTCAGCTTCTCATCCTCCCCCCATGCCTATACCCTAAATGTCTGTTTTTATTATATCTTCTCATCCTTCTTTTCTCTTCCACTGTACTTTATTCCAGGAAGCTTCAATGGTCAATTTGATATTGTGACTCCCCAGTGGAGATGCCCCCCAGGATTCCATGCTCCAGCCTTCTGGGCCACATGGATGCTAGGTTGGTATTTTAGAGTTGACAACTCTGACACTTCCTGTCATGCCCAATTCAACTTGTTCTTCACTTGACTACTTGGATCTTTCCCATGTTCAAAAGTCTGGTGGCTGTTGCTACTTTTATTCTTTTGGTTCATTACCCTTTACTCCAAACCCATGTGATTCTTCAGCAAATGCTGTTCATTATGCATGGGATTGAAAATGCACAATGGACATGTACCATTTTTGCTATAGAGTTGTAATATCAGTTTTGAATCATAATTTACTCATTCTGGTGACAGTGATGTTGGGGGGGTACTGAAGATATTTAAAGTTTCCAATTAAAGAGATTTAACCTTCCTGATTAAAGTGGTTCCTACAAGTTCATAACAGTCTTTTGCCCATATGATCAGCCTTTCTAGATTTAATTCCTTTTATCTTTCCTAAGAAATAGTCTTGGTGTAATATGGTCACTCTAAAAATATTGTCAAAATTCTCTTAATAGCTGAGAGCTCAACATTACTTTTTGATGACCCTGTCTATTCCTACTATTGCAAGTCTAATTATTTGTAAGTCAGATGTCTGTTTCTGTCTAAAAATGGGGAAATTGTGCATTTAACAAAAACTTGTTAACATATCTCTTAACATAAACTTTGAAAATGCTATGTCCATGATGGCCTTGAAGGAAACTCTTCCTTTCCATTCTCCCTACTCTTCTCTTGGAATTCTGTGAAATTTCTAACTGGTTCCCATGGATCCATTCTTTTCCCCCAAACCCACCCTTCATGTCCCTGGAGCAGACCCAGGCTCCTTTGGGTCAAAGCCAAGCCTTCTACACCCAGGCCTGAGACCAATGTTCCACCTTTAGCAAGAGTGTTCACAGATGTGTACTACTTAGCCTTTCCATGTTGGGGATGCTGCCCTGCGCAACTGCACTCCATATCAATCTACTGAAAATCTGTGTATCCTCAAATGCCCTGCTTGGATGTCACCATCTCTACTGACTACATCAGAAATCCCAGTTAGAAAGTAGACTTTTCCCTCTTCTATTCTGCCCATATGACTTGATCTAGAGCTCTACTGTTATTTTCCCCCTATATATTTCACTACAATTTGTTATGCATATATTTTCTTCTATATTTTTTAATATTTAATTTCCTCCAGGGCAGAAGGGGCATGTTTATATTACAATATCTGTGTAATATTTCGTATTACCTAAAGTACCTAGAAAAATTAGATCCTCAAATACTGCAAGCTAGATAAAACAAGATGACTGTTGGAGATGTAAAAAGTCAAATAGCTGTGTTTTATTATCCCAGTACATTGAATCTATGCCCTGGAGACTGTATTGTTGGCACATTTTGTATTCCTCAAAGTTATGCTCTCCATTCCAGCAGGTTCTTAGATAAATAAGAAATTATTCATTTTTTTCCTGCATAGAATAAATAGAATGCTTTATCAGTAAGTTTAATAATGTCATTTCAGATTTCCAAAAAGTAACTTCAGAAACTTTGCCAAACTCTATCATGCTTTCTTTCTCCCCACTGAGCTAAAAAATTGGGCTCTTGCTGAAGAAGCTAAAAGCCAGATCTTTTTTTTCCCCAGATAGATTTTAGGAATAGAATAAAATTCAGATAGCCAGCCAAATACACTAGCTGAAAGCAGTTGAAGAAGTCCCAGATAGCATATTTCCTTTTGAAGTTCAAGTGGCAAAGTGGTTATTACGTTATGCGAATCCTAAATTGGCATTTTGTTACTAAACAGGAATCATTTGCAGGAAATGACATCCTTCATTTCCCTAAAACACCAGTCACCTCTGGGATTTACCCTAAAGTCCCTCCTTTTATCTCTTCACATGCAGGCCCCACTCCCTACCTTTTCTAGGGCATAATAATGACGCTATGTGTTATTCATTATGCCTTAAGGACACTGAGACTGGGAACACAGACAACAGTTAGCTCTCCCCATGTCAGGATTGTCCAGTTGAGACTCTGTCCACCAGTGCTGCAGTAGGGCCAGGTAAGGTAGGGCAAATGGCTATTATAAAACTGAGAATTATGATGCTTTTCGAGGAGACACATGAAGAACCCACCTATTTCACCAACTTATTTTTCAAAGCCTCTCTTTAGATGCTCAGTGACTTTCTTAAAAGAGTGATTTGCTCTCATCGGGGAAAAAATAAAGTTTCCAACCCTTCTGGCTGCAAAGATAGGCCCTTTTACTGTAAATCAATGTGTTGCTGTCTTGTTTGCTGTGCTGCAAGAAAGATGGACACAGCACAGAACCAATGGTGCCGTCTCCTCACCTCATTTATCTTGGGGATCTGTGCGCAGTGTTGCCCGGCAGCTTTAACCATTTCACCTTCCCTGCTGCCATTGCTACAGGGTCTCTGAATCCCACTGCTTAAGGAGGTACAATAAGGTGCTCTTCCTTGTTTCTCTGGATATAAAGTAATAGAAATTGGTTTAGTTACAATCCTGAGTTTATAGCACTCTATCTTTATTTTTTTCTGTGCTGGGCTCTTTTCCTGTTATTATTTATAGTTTTCTTTTTCTTTTTGATTTCATTCCTCATCCCTCCCCACGTCTAAATACAATGAACCATCCTTCTAACATGTTGGTATGTAGCTTTCTATTTTTGTGTTTCATAAAACACTGTAGTGTTATTTATGTGCATGAAATGTAAGTTCGCTCAGATGCCATCGTAGTAAGGACCTCATCCTGTTTCTCATTTTCTCACTCAGCCTTATGCCTTTAAGAGCTCTCGGGGTTGCAGTGTGTACCTAGTGACCTTTGTATTCCACCGTTCTCATCTAATCTGCATTGAAGGACACTCTAATTGACTCCAACTTCCTGTCAACACAAGATGGTGCTATAATAAACATGCTATGAGAACTTGTTCTGCCTAAGAATATATGGAGGATAAATTCCTTAGTAATGGGATTGCTGGCTCATGAAGCATGCTTCCTGTAATTTATCAGTATGCTCAATTACCAGATTCTGTGCATTTTTGAGTTGGTTATTTGATATCTTAGAGTTTTTGCTGTGTTTATGAATGATAGATTTTAAAACCTGTTTTCCAATTTTTTTTTCTGGTATAGGTAAGTGCTATTAATTTTTGCTAGTTGATCTTGTGCTTAATTACTTGTCTGACCACGTTTTATTTCTAAAAGTTTCTTAACTATATATATATATATGTATATATATACAAGGAGACATATATGTATGTATATATATACACATATAAAAATGATGCTTAGATACATTCACAAGATATTAAAATATATGCTTTCAGCTTAAAAAAATGATAGTTTCACCAGTTTACATCGTTCCTTACATCTTATTTCTTTTCTTTTCCTTTCAGTGTGGGCCAGAATCTCTAATACCATGTTAAACTTTGTTGAAAAGTACCCACTGATAGATTCTTTTCTTTCCCTAGCCTATTGTTTTTAAGTTAAAAATCATCTTTGTAGTAGGTTTTTAAAAATTATAACCTCACTAAATTTGGGAAAGTCTATTTTATTCCAAATTTTCGGTTTTTAAAAAATTACCAATGGCAGTTGAATTTTATCGTATGCATTTTCTGCACAACACTGTGTTAAGTATATATTTTCTTTTGATTGTTTTTATGGCCAATTATATGATAACATTTTATTGTTGAACTACCCTTACATTTTTGGAGCATTTTAAAACTGGATCACTATGTGGCATACTTTTTGAAGATGTTTGCTGGAACAGATTCTTATTATGTCCTTCATTTAAATAATAATTTGATTGTATACCAAGATCTATACTTGAAATTATTTGACTCTAAAATCATGGTCCTTTGCCTCTTAAATCTACTATTGGAGTTGAAATGTATGTTGTCAGTGTGATTGTTGCTCTTTTCAGATAATCTACTCTTTCTCTTTGGAATATAAATTTTCTCTTTGATATTCTTAAATGTCTGTATATTACATGTAAGTGTGGACCTTCTTTTTTATACTCCACAAACACTTTCAGCCTGAGTTCTTGTTTTTCACCTCAAATCTTGGAATTTCTTCAAATATTTAATTTTATCTAATCTTTTACTCTCTCCTGGAACTCCTATTTTCTAGATTTGATAATTCAATTTTCATCTTCCACATCTCTTTTTTATTTTTTACCCTTTTTTTCTTTTCCTCTTGCCATCAGAGAGCATTTCCCAGTCTGATGTTCCATCTCTGGATATTTTTAGTCTACCTGTGAATCTCTCCTATTCTTTACTCTACCCATTGCATTGTTTAATTTTCCTGTTCTATTCTTTTACACTTAAAAGAGTACCAACTGGTTTCTTGTTAAAATAATAATTTGTTTTTCTAGTTCTGTTATTGTATTTTTATACACACAAATACGTGTCATGTGTATCTGTCTGTCTATCTAGATTTAGATATCTTCCGTTACCTTTTAGGTATATTTGCTGTACTGCTGTATATTTTTTCTTGTTTTGCTCAGGGAGAAAGCTGAAGTGATGAGCTGTACAGGGAGAACCCCAAGCACCACAGATCACTGTCGATAGTTTTGTGTGCTAATTTTGGGCTAGGGTAATGCCACTTAAAAATCAGCAGCATCAGGCAGGAGCAGTGGCTCGGTGGTTATGTTGCTTGTCTTGCATGCGCGAGTATGCGATTTCAAACCCCAGCACCGTGTACACAGTGAAGTCTCAGAACAATGCAGGCCACAGGAAAAACTAAATAAAGTTGTTTCTCACTTTGTCTCTCTCTCTCTCTCTCTCTCTCTCACTGTCCCTCTCTTTAAAAAAAAAGAAAAAATTAGCAGCACAGAGGCTGGTGCAGTGGTTCAGTAGTTATGGTGCTTGCCTGGCATGGGTGAGGATGTGGATTTGAACCCCAGCACCACACACACAAGGAAGCATCGGAGCAGCGCAAGCCACATGAAAAACTAAATAAAATCGATTCTCTCTCTTTCTGTCCCTCTCTCTTTAAAACAAAATAGCATATAGAAAAGGCAGTAACTTATGCTGTGGCCCATCAACCCGGATGGGCAGGTGGTAGGACAGGTGGGTGGGGGTACAGGAATGGAAGAGGGTAGTGAATGTCTCAGGACAGCTGGTCAGCCTCCACAGGTTCTAACCACCTCTGCACCCCCATGGGGACTCTCAGCTGTCCATCTTACACCTCCAGTGAGACTTCCCAGCTGGCAAGACAGGAAAACAAATAGAAGATAGAATTTCATATGGTGATATGAGCCTCAGAGAAGGTACCCTATTGAAAGACTTCAAAAAAGATGATCAGGGTAATTCCCAAGTATTTTATTTTTTTTTTGAAGATATTGTGAATGGGACTGATTTCCTGATTTCTTCATCAGTCCTATTATTATTAGTGTATAGGAAAGCTATTGATTTATGGGTGTTGATCTTGTATCCTGCCACTTTGCTAAATCTGTTTATAAGTTCAAGCAGTTTACTGATGGAGTTTTTTGGATCTTCCAGATACAAGATCATGTTATCACCAAAAGGAGGTCTATTATCATGTTTTAAATCTGGACAGGGTGTAATGTTATACAATCTAATACATTTTTAGAGATGTTTTGGGAAGGTATAAGGGTGGGTAATTGTGGGGGGCACTCTTGGGGGTAAATCTAAGCTGCAGAATCTATATACATATTATATTATTTTGTTAAAAGATTGTGTGATGGTTCAACAAATACATTTCTGAATAAAAAAATAAGATGATCAGGAAAAGCTGCTGTGAAAAGGTGACATTTGACCTGAGAAGAGGATAAAAGAAAATCCCAGCAATGTAAAGGTCTTGCAGGAAAGTGCTCCAGGTTGAAGGAAGCAGATGTGTAAGGTCCCTGAGGTAGGGAAGAACATCTTCTCTTCAAGGGTGGTTGGTGCACTGTCACTGGGAAGGAGAAGTTTAAATGAATACTTGAGCTTTGTAGAGCAGGGCTTCAGGCTTTAAACATTAGGGTATGGAGTTTGCACTTCAGTTGTAAACTAAAGCCATTGAAGGGTTTTAGGAGATCCTGGTAGCCATGATTATGTCCAAAATAGAGTGCTTACAGCAGACAGAAAAACGGCTGCAGTTTAAAATGCAATTGATGAATATAGTTGGTAACATAAAACATTCATTTGCCTCATCTCTCATGACTTGTTTTTTCTAACTATTTTATTCTGGAAAATTAAATCACTGTCTTCAGCATTTCAGAATGCTGACATTTAATCTAGATGTTCTTTTATTATTGTATCCTGCCAATCTTTCTAAGTTCTTTATATATCATGTTGAAATGATGGTAAATTATTTACATTGAATCCTCAATTTTTCCCAACTTAATGTTTGCATTCAGACATTTAACATAAATGCTTTACGGAAGCAAAGGACTGAATCTTTTCAAGTTTGGGAGTTTCTTCCGCTTTTAAATTGTACAGCTCTTTATAGTTCTCATAATTGTAGGATTTTTCATCACCGTTCTCAATCATAAGCCTCCTTTCTTCAACCTACCTCCCTCAAAAAATAGATAGAATACCTCTTTACACAGCCTGAGGCTTAAGGTGGATTTTATATCATAAGAGAATTATGATACCAAAGTGGATAATTAAATGAGCCTCAGCCAGCATTGCTCTTAGAGTCAGTAACCGCAGTCTATAGCAGAGAATGCCCCAAGGGGACTTTCTCAAGATCTGTGGACTAGTCAATGATGAGGGTCATTTTCTGTAATGAGTAAAATTAAAAGGCCATTCTGGTGTCCTTTCAAAACAGTGTCACGTTCCACAGCGGTGTGCTGCTTCTACTCTTAACAATCAGCAACCTGACAGTGCAGTCATTTTTGCTAAAATAATTCAAAGTCCTTCTCTGGGCACCATGGTACATAAAGTTCTTACAAAAATTGAACCACACTGTATACATGTTCTTTTGCTTCTTACTCTTAAAACCATAACAATGTATTATGAATTTTTAAAAAATTTCATTGAGTACGCTCATAAAGCATGATTTTAAATAATAACAGCAATAAGAGCTTTTAGACTTTTTTCTAAGTGCTTTACATTTATTTATTCATTTAATTTCCACAATTTATGTTGTGGATAATATTACTATAGGCTGAAGCTACATAGTTAAAATAGTCAAGTTTATGACTTCTAATAATTATAGCCAGCATTTACAAAGTATTTATAATGAGCTAATCACTGTGATGATTGTTTAATATAATTTTATTTATTTTTTTTCCTGATAAGTCTATGATTTTTTTAACTATTTGTTACATGGGAAAACCTGTTATAGAAGTAGAGTAACTACTTGGCCAATCTAATAAGTAAAGAAGACATAATTCAATCCTAGGCAAAAACACAATTCTTTAAAAAATATTATAGTAAATGTTACTGGATTCCCCCATCATCTCATTGTCCAAGCTCCAGGAGATCTGCTCCTAACTGAAAGCAAAAGAGTAATTTGACATCTGGTATTGGAGCTTTCTAGAATGCAAAAAAACCAAAACCAAAACCAAACAAAACCCCAGTGTTGTCAATTTAAAAGACATATGCAGATTGGTTCCATGATTGTTGTGAATTTTCCTGCCCCCAACAGAGCCATTTCTCTGTTCCTTGCTCTGTTCTTGGAGGTTCTGCCTAGTTTTTCCTTGAGGTTGGCCAATGGGAAGATCCAATAGTAAATATGGGAGGAAAAAGAGGAAAGTCAAAGTATTTCTTCCCTCTCCCTCCTTCTGTTCTTTGGTACCTTGTCTTTGGCGATAGAGGTGTCCTTCCATATTCCACTGAGTCCTGCTGTACTGCGAATACTCTAAGCTTTTGATTCCTATGTGATTTTGCCAAAATTGATAAAAATGTTCCATTTTCTCTATATCAGCCTGAGCAATCTGTATCATAGATGCCTACTTCCTTTCAAGACATTACTCAATGACTAACTGTGGCTTGAAGTCCCTTCTGACACTCCTCTTTCTTATCTCCCAGGAATAATCCATCACTTCTATTGTTGATACCCACTGTTCATACTCTATATAGCCCCATTCACCTTTTTTATTCTTTTATGTCTCTCTATCTACCAAATTGTGAGCTCCTTGAGGGCAGCTATGTGCTTCATTTGTGTCCTTAATATTAAACACAGTGCCTGGACAGAATTTGCACAAAATAATGATTCTTAAATGGATAAATAAATATCACTTTGATCCATTTTAGGATGTAAGAAGCAAATAGATTTTAGGTATAACTTTTTCAATAATTTGGAAATATGCACCCTATTTTTAGTAGTGTCGAGTAATCTAAGAATAATTGAGATAGACATTCCTAATTGCCTACCCAATATCATCCCCCACTTACTTCTTATTAACAAAATTCTTATTCTTGGAGAGAAAGAACAAACTGCATTTAAAATACTTTCCATAGATTTTCATAAAGCTAAAGAAAGTTATGTTTTTCATATCTAGTCAATGTGATGTAGATGGAAGTGTTCATGGGAAAGAGAGGCTTTCGGGTAATTTAATTTGTAGGTATGGCTCTATGTTACAGACACACACAATAAATTGGTGTGAAATTTTGCTACTCTGTCTGCCTCTTTCCCTCATTAAACATAACTATGATGCCTAGAAATATAACAGTTTTTCTGTCTTCTGTATAGAAGTTGCCAGGTTCTCTTTGCTCATCAGCCCTAAATGGCTTTTGAGTTTATTTCTTCAGGTATGCTATTAAAAAAAAAAAAAAAAGCTTCACTTGTCTGAGCCATTGTTTATCAGAATTTTTGTATTATGCAGCTGAACACAATCTTGAACAAATCAACGATGTGTGTCTTTTGGTAGCTTTCATTAACTTTTCTCTTGTCATCACTTCTGTGGACAGGAAAATAGCTATGGGCCAAGATGCAGGAGGCTAACTCAAATTCTCAGTTACTCTAAAATAATTTCAAGTGTTGATTTAATTCTTTTCCCTTCCTTAAAAAATTATATCTTAATGATCTCATTCCTTTTTAAGATAATCTTTCTGTATGGGACCCTCCAGTATGTGATGACAGCTTGACTAGCAGGAAACAAGTGTGAACATAAGACACAAATGATTCTACAATAGCTGCTGTCAGAGAAGTGCTCAGAATAACTACAAGAAAACTAAAGGATAGACAGATGGACATTCCCTAATATTACATGAGTCACTCTGAAACAACTCCACATATTTGGGAAATTGATTTGGTTACCAAGATGGCAACTATATAGGGGCAACAAACTATTCTTGCTTTAATTTTGGTGGTTATTGTGTTCAGCTGCAATTCTCCCCAAGAATGTTGTTGAGATTACCCAATGGCTACTGAGCTATTATGGTAATACATCCTCTAAAGATGATCCAAGAAAAAGCATTATGCTGCTCCCTGGTGTGGAAGTTCATGATCTTTGTCAAGCATTTGGTCCAAGAGCTTATTAAAAAAAGACATTTGCAGTTAAGAACCAGTTTTCCCAACAGCCTACTTCTTTGGGAAGAGGGCTTTCCCTTGGTAAGAAAACTCCATAATCAATCTTTCTGTCTGGTTTCCGTGTTTATGGATTTAACCTTTATAGAAAACAGTTATGTATCATAGAGATAGCCTAAAATAATTTGCTACCTAGTCCCAAGAAAAAGTGTTTATCCATCCAATTAGTGAGCGCTATTGAGATGAGATTGCTCACAACGTCCCAGAAGCCTGCCTCCTTCCTGGCTTCCTTGGTTGGAGGGTCCTGTAACAGAGTGTCCCCCTCTGCTTCTCCCATCTGTTCTTCCTAACTTTCTGAATTTGTATTACACTATTTCAAGAGCTCACTGGTCTGAAGTTTAATTCCAGATAAAAAGCTAGTCACAGGAAGTGCTTTCACTTCATTCATTCAGCAATTCTCAACCAAGCTACTTGGATAAAGCTAAATAGCCAGGTTGCATATTTAGAGCTCAAGTGTTGATTGAGTTCTTCTCCCTTCTTTAAAAAATATATTTTAACACTCTCATTCCTTTTTCAGATAAACTGAAGATGTCTTCTCAAAGGAGTCCCTGACTTTTAACAAAGATAAATACGAAACAGCCACATAAGATCTACTTCGGTGACTGCAGTAAAGCAGGTGACATTTTCCATTATGTGATTGTAACAGTCACTGTGGTTAATCCTATGACAGCATTCACCTCTCTTTCCTTTTCCCTAGCCAAAAGCAGTTTCATTACAGTATTGAACCCTAATCTATGGGGCACACAAATGTTGGAGTAAAATTTCCTCCTTCCTTTCCATGGTCAAAGAAGAAAATACCCTAATTGGGGCTGAGACATGAAGACATGTTTCCTAGACTTCTGGAAATGGTGTTCTTCCTTTTCCAGGGTTAGCCTTATTATTTAAGCTAGCTCGATTTTCCCCCCCATTACTTGTGGCTGAAAGGATACGGAATGATAAACTCATGGCTATTTTCCCAATCATTTTTCTATACATTTCTTTCTGAATATAGTACCAGGAATTATGTTGTATTCCTTACTGAATTATTTTTCTTCTCTCTCTCTGAAAAGAGCTAATCCTACTTATCCAGCTTTTGACTTCTTGAAAGACTAGAGCCAGTTTTAAATGCAGTGACAACTATGTTGACATTTGGTATAAACATATTTTCTCCTTTAATTCTTGAATTTGGAATTCTTCAGGTTTGCGAGTTTTTTTTTTTCTCTTCCTTATTTTTTGCTTTTTGTATCAGGGATTGAACCCCAACAGTGCTTAACCACTTAGATGGATCCCTAACCCTTTTTATTTTTAGAAGAATTTTTTATTCTTTTTTTTTTAAAGAGAAAGGGACAGAGAGGGAGAGAAAGAATTAATTTTTTAATGTGGCCTTTGTTGTTCCAACACTTCACTGTGCACGTGGTGCTGGGGTATGAACCGACATCCTCATGCATCCCAGGCAAGTGCCACAACTGCTGAGCCTCCACTCCAGCCCTCTTTTTATTTTTTTTTAGTTTGACACAGGGTCTTGCTAAGTTGTTGAAGCTAACTTTGAACTTGCAATCCTCCTGCCTCAACCTCTGGAGCTGCTGAGAGGTTTTCCTTTTTTCAAAGTTTGATTTACGATATTTGAATTTTGTTGCAATCTACCTTTAATAGGGAAAATATATAATCTCGCATAGATTTAATTTACGGGAGAATTGTAAATGAAACATTTTATTTCTTCTCTAAGTCAATAGTTTTTTAATTGTTTTATGAACTGCAGATTTTGTTCTATAAAGAAAATCTTATACTGAATAGCAACATATACAGTGAAGTGGAAGAATCCTGGTGGAGGTTTGGCAGCCAGGCCTAGAGTCTTACTCAGTTTCCCCAGGACATTCCTCCCCACCAACATGTAACTTCTTTAGCTCTTCTGGAAAGATCTTCATTTTTGTTTGTTTCTTTCGTCAGTGTTGATGTACCATTTCCCAAAGATATCAAACCACAATCAGATTTTATAACTGAGCTTTCAGTGTTTATCCTAAAAGCGTCCAGATGATCCTCATGCAAGTATACCTTTAAAGATCAATCTATTCCTGTTGCCATGTAAAGAGAACTGATCCAGGGGCTAGAGAGGTGACCAAGTGGTAGAGCGCTTGCCTGGCATGTGTGAGGACCCAGGTTTAAGCCCCAGCACCACAAACACAACTAAGTGGAGGAAAAACAAAAGCCGGATGAATAAATAAATAAATAAATAAATAGAGAGAACTGATCGACCTAAATGTTGTAGTTCCATGAATGTGAAGAGTTCCCACTGTCATGGCATTAAAACACCTATAAAGGGATTGGACCGAGGATACGTATGGATGTTCCAGCAAAGATCATAAGCAAAGAAAGAATATTTCCAGAAATGTGCTTTTCTATCCTCTTCACCCACTTCACCACTCTGTACTAAACTAAAATTTGTCTAAATTTTATGTTTTTAATTATTTGCTTTTATTGAAATATAACTAAGGGCACACACACATACACAGATGTCTTCCTTTATTAGGGCACACACACATACACAGATGTCTTCCTTTGTTAGTGAAGTACTAAATAAACTGCTGGCTTATTTTCCTCTACCTTCTTTTTCACTTATATATTTGCAATTCTTTTTTTTAATTGAGAAATTTATTTGTTGAACAATCATACAAATTTTTAACAAAATAATATATAATGTATATAGATTCTGAAGATTATATTTACCCCCAAGAGTGACCCCCTAGTTACCCACCCTTATCCCTCCCTTCCCCTTCCCACAACATCTCTAAAAAAAGTATTAGGTTGTGTAACATTACACGATATCTGGATTTAACACCTGATAATAGACCACCTCTCTCAAGGACCAGGGTCTTTTCACACTATAGGATTCTCCTTTGCATGGATATATGCAAATTTATTTAATCATTTTTCTCTCCCTCTCTCATTTTTTTTTTTTATCAATACAAAGGATGGAACTTGGAGGTGATGTAGCACTGAGGAACATCACCAGCCCCACTCCCAGCTTTTTTAGAGGCAGGGCCTCATAAATGGCTGAGGCTAATTTGAACTTGCAGATGTCCAGGCTTGGCCTGGGATTCCAGGCATGTGTGCCACATTGCCCAGCCAATCATTTCTCCATTGATGGGCATTTAGTTTCTTTCCGGTCTTCTGCTTTCATAGCCTCATGATAACTCTGTGTGCATTTCTCTTTCTGAAAATTTCCAGTGTATTTTAAATTTCCAGCAGTACAATTTCAGGGAGTTAAAGCATAAGTGCATGTACCATTTTCATTGGTCTTGCAAATTTCCCTCCAGGTGTTATGTGTCCTTTTGTATTCTCATCAGTAATATATGGGACTGCCAGCCTTTCCTAGAAAATACGGCATTTCAGGTTTTGGATATTTGCCAATAAATGGCATCTCAGTCTAGCTAGCTACAATCCACATTTTTCATTTAAGAGCAAGGTTCAGCATATTTTTTACATAGTTAATATCCGGTTGTATTTCTTTCACTGTGAACTGTTTGTTCATATCTCCATCTCAGCTTTCTGTAGGGCTTTTGGTAATTATTTTATGTCTAGAAGCTCTTTAATATATTAGCAATATCAACACTTTGTACAAAATATAAGTTTCAAAAATTTTTCAAGAATATTATAGTTTTTATTTTGCTTTTATTTTCTTGGTCATGAATTTAAAAATTTTATCCAATGTATTTTTCCTGTCTCTGAATTTTGTGTGAAACCCTAAAACACTTGCTCATTTGGCATATAGCGTAATTCCCCACGTTTCCATCTATTACTTATGTGGCTTCATTTCCACGATAAATATCTGATTCATTTGAAAGTCATTGAGGCATATATTGTCCACCAGTTTTTCTTTTGAATATGTTTTCCCCAAATAATTGGAGTTACTGTCTTTATGAAGGTATACTATTTGAATATCATTTGTATATGGGTGGGTCAAATTATAAATTTGCTTTTCTGTTCCATTGGGTATCTCTAAAGATACAAACTTAATAGTATACTGTAGGACTAATCCTCCTCATTATCCTTCTTTGTGCTGTATTTCTATTTCTTCTCACATTTTTTTTAGAGAGAAAGAAGGACAGTGAGAGAGAGAGAAACAATTTTATTTAGTTTTTCATGTAGCCTTTGTTGCTTTGACACTTTATTTATCATAAACTGTTTGAACCTGCACCCTTGTGCATGCCAGGCAAGCACCATAACCATTGAGCCACTGCTCCAGCCCCTCTTATTGTATTTTCTATAATATTTGCCTTATAAAAGATGTTACTATGGTACTGGATGCTTACATATTGGAAATCATTTGAATTTTAGTCTTTGACATCATAAAGTGGGCTTCTATGTTCCTTTTATGTATATTAATTTTGTTCTGAATTCCATCTTAACAGAAATCAAGGTAGTGACCCTACAATCTTTCCATTTGCATTTGTCTAGTGTATTTTGGTTGATACTTACAACAAAAATAAAAACATTCTTCAGACACTTTCTTAAGGTGTGAATATTTCCTTCTCATCTAAAACTTTCCTTGTATTTATATGTCTGTGTATATACATATATCTACTATATGCATATGTATTATATATGTTTTATAAATAAAAGTGAATTTCTAGATTGTATATGTATCTATATTGTTGGAAGTCATATTTTTATATTATGTTAATGAACATGTCAATATGGTCTTTTTTTCTTATTCTCTCTTTCAAATAAACCTTTTGGTATTCAGGAACTAGGTTTTATTTTTTCCCTAATGTTTATTCCTATTGTAATACTATAAGAATTGCTCTTTTGCTCTATCACATTTTTCTTTTTGGTTCTTACATGCTGGTTTCATATGATGAGATTTGCTATTTATTTTATCCCCCTCAATTTTCTGGTATTATTTTCCATAGGGATTCAAGGGAACATTAACAATAGTCACAATCATATTTATGTGGCCTTTATCCTGGCAGTTTGAATGGGTTTCAAATCAATTTTCAACTTTAGTTTTCTTCCTGCAAATTTAATAAAATGGTACTAATTATTGTGTGATATATGATACCTGAAAATTTACACTATGTGGAAACAAGTATATCAGGTGATTAGTTGGTTAACTGAGGTCAAATATACTATCTTTAATTACCTTTTTATTCACTAACTTGCAAACTTCAATTATTCACTAATTTGCCAAATTCTATCATATTTTGTAATCTCACAAAGATTATTATAAGTGTTTTCATACCATTTGCTTACAGATTTAGTTTAGGCTCATTGTCAAAAAGTCTACAGTAGCACATAAATGGCAGGTCTGCATAGTGATATTAATAACAGAACTATCTCTGCAATAAATGGCAATGAATATTCTATAAATGACTATGTTAATAATTAACATACAAAAAGGTTTAGGGATTTCCAAAATTAATTGCACTATAAGTACTTCGGCAAAAATAAATAGATGAATAAATAATAAAGAAGCTAATAATGTAATGTTGATTTCCTAAACATATCTAAGCAAAAGTAAAGAATATGATTAGCGGGCTGGAGTGGTGGCTCAGCAGTTTCAGTGCTTGCCTCATACGCGCAGGGACACAGGTCCAAACTCCAGAACCACACACAACAAAGTGTCAGAGGAATGAAAGCCACATGAAAAACTAAATAAAATCGATTCTCGCTTTTTCTCTCGTTGCCCCTTTCTGTTTATTAAAAAAAGGAATATGATTACTGTACTTTTTCTAAAACTCATTGAGATATTTCTTTTGCAAATTGAAATCAGCAAATCAAGAAGTATTGCTAAGTAACTAACCACATATACAAACCTGGGCTATGATACACATTTTCCAAATAATTGATTCAAATATTTTATGGTAGTTTGGTTGTTTTTAAAGTATTTAATTATTTCTTTATTGACCAACAAGTCAACATGTAAGTTAATCAGAAACATTAGCAATGATTCAAAATTACTGTCTATTTTCTTTTTAACTTGCATTTTATTTTTCACAATTCTGAATGGTACACTAAAGTTGTACATAATGATGGGACTGTTTACATTTTTATATATGCACGCAGGAGAACAATAAAATTGGGCCAATAACCCACCCAAGCACTCCACCAACCCATGGTCCCTTTCTTCTGCTGACAGGTGCAGAATATACTATTTCTACTCCCTGCCTCCTACCCTCCCCTTCTTTCCTTCTACTACCTCTACTCTACCAGACTTCCTTTAGTTCATCTATTAATTTGTATTTGAATGGTTCATTACATTATCTTATCCTTCCCTCCCCCTTTCCTTTATTTTATTCTAGCTCCCACAAATAAGAAAAAAATACAGTTTTTGGGTTTCTGAGCTTGGCTAACTTCTCTTAGCATGATGCTCTCCATTTCCATCCATTTGCCAGGGAATGCCATAATTTCATTCATTCATTCTTTTTCGTTTTTTTTAAGAGAAAAGGACAGTGAGAGAGAAAGAGAGAGACAGAGAGAGACAATCAATTTTTATTGAGTTTTTCACATGGCTTTCATTGCTCTGACAGTTGTGTACGTGGTGCTGGGGTTTGAACCCATGTACTTGGGCATGCCAGGCAAGCGCTGTAACCGCCGAGCCATCGCTCCAGCCCAATTTCATTCTTTCTAATAGCTGAGTGGAACTCTATTGGATGTTTATGCCCCAATTTCTTAATCCACTCATCTAGTGATGGGCATCTAGGTTGATTCCATAATTTAGCTATTGTGAATTGTGATGCTATGAACATTGATGTGGCTCTTTTGTTGTAGTATGCCAATTTTGGGTTCTTTGGGAAGATCCCTAGGGGTGGGATAGCTGGGTCATGTGGTGAATCCAATCCTTTTTTGAGGAATCTCCATACTGCTTTCCAGAGTGGTTGGACCAGCCTTAGTCCTACTAACAATGTAGAAGTGTCCCACAACCTGGCGAGTATTTATTATTGTTTGTGATCTTGAACATTGCCATTCTAAATGGAGATGAATTTATTTTTAAAGGGCGGGGGAGAGAGAAAGAGAAAGAGAGAGGGAGGGAGAGGGAGAGAGAGAGAGAGAGAGAGGGAGAATATCAATTTTATTTAGTTTTTCATGTGGCTTCCTTTGCTCCAACACTTCATAGTTTACGTGGTGCTGGGATTCAAACCTGCATCCCTGTGCATGCCAGGTTAAGCACTGTAACTAATGAGCCAACACTCCAACCCACAGGTGAAATCTTTTTTTTTAAAGAGAGAGGGACAGTGAGAGACAGAGAAAGAGAGAAACAACCTTTTATTTAGGTTTTCACATGGCTTTAGTTGCTCCAACACTCAGTTGTATACGTGGTGCTGGGGTTTGAACCCAGGTCCTCGCACTTGCCAGGCAAGCGCTGAAACCGCTGAGCCACCTCTCCAGCCCCCAGAGATGAAATCTTAATATAGTTTTGATCTGCATTTATCTTACTGCTAGAGATGTTGAACATTTCTCAAGTATTTCTTGGTCATTTGTGTTTCTTCTGTTGAGAAATTTCTATTTAATTCATTTGCTCATTTGTTGATTGGGTTATTTGGTTTTTGGTGTTAAGTTTATTGTATATTCTGGATATTAGTTCCCTATGAGAGGGGTATGTGGCTAAGATTTTTTCTCATTCTGTAGGCTCTCTCTTCACATTCTTAATAATTTTCTAAGCTGTGCAGAAGTTTTAATTTAACTGTTAAGGAAGTCAGTTCCAGCTCCTACATGATGGAGTGTTGATGCTATATTTGCTTCTAGTAGTTGTAAGGTTTCTGGTCTGATTCCTATGTATTTAATCCATTTTTATTTGAGTTTTGTGCAGCATGATAGAAAGGATCTAATTTCATTTTTTAAAAATAAAGGTATCCCAATTTCCCAGCACCATTTGTTGAAAAGGCTGCCCTTTTCCCAAGATATATTCTTGCCTCCTTTGTCAAATATCAGAAGGCTACAGGTTTGTGGACTTGTCTCTGTGTCTTCTATTCTATTCCATTGATTTTCATATCTATTTTGATACTAATACCACACTGTTTTTGATATTACAGCTCTGTAATATAATTTCAGATCAGGTATGCCTCTGCTTTGCTTTTATTGCTTATTCTTTCCAAATAAATTTAATAATTGTTTTTTATAATTCTGTGAAGAATATCATTTGTATTTTGATGGAGATTGCATTAAATCTGTATAATACTTTTGCTAGTATGCCATTTTGGCAATGTTAATTCTGCCTATCCAAGAACATGGGATGGTTTTCCATCTTCAAAGGTCTTCTTACGTTTCTTTATTCAGTGTTCTACAGTTTTGTTTTAATTATAGATCTCTTTTAACTCTTTGGTTATATTAATTCCAAAGCATTTTATTTTATTTGAGGAGATGATAAATAGGACAGTTTTCCTGATTTCTTCCTCAGCTAACTCACTGTTAGAGTATAGGAAAGCTATTGACTTATGGCTGTTGATTTCGTATCCTGCAACTTTATATTATTTGTTTATAAGTTCTAGAAGTTTTCTGGTGGAGTTGTTTGGACCTTTTAAATATAGGATCATATGGTCAGCGAACAGATAGTTTGACTTCTTTTTTAATCAGAAACTTTACTGATGATTAATCATTTGTCTATTTTTCAATGCTATTTATACTATTCCATAAGTATAATAGATTAGAAATATAAACTGAGCAGATTTGTTGAGCTCATAACAGAATATGTGAAATGGCCAAATGATAAAACTCTCTGGCTGCTCTTCCATACTTTGGTAAGGGAAGTGTTGAACAACCCATGTTTCAAGGAACTGGGAAGCTTTAAGTGTTATAAGAACAGCAGGTATTTTTTCTATCAAAGCCTGGGGAGATATAAAATCCCCTCAATTGATAATGTGCACCTCTTTGGAGGTGGCTCCCCTGAGAGTCAGGAAACAGAATGAAAGAGTGACTCCAAGAAAGAGTGAATAAGAATCATTAGTGTCTCACAAACACTCAATTAATAGAACTGTTTTCAAAAATAATGTCAGCAGGAAGAACCGACATTTGTTCAGTGCTGGTTATTGGCAGACATGGTACTCTACCTTCAGTAGTTCATTTAATTCTCACAAGAGCCCTTGAAGTAGTGATAGTAGTAGTAGTATCATCATCTTACTGACAAAGAAACTAAGGGCCAGGATTTTTTTTTTAAAGACAGAGGACAGTGAGAGAGACAGAGAAAGAAACAATTTTATTTAGTTTTTCACATGGCCTTAGTTGCTCCAACACTTAGTTGTGTACGTGGTGCTGGGGTTTGAACCCGGGTCCTCGTGCTTGCCAGGCAAGCGCCGAAACCGCTGAGCCACCGCTCCAGCCCCAAGGGTCAGAATTTAAATGACTTTCTTAGGGACACAGCTAGTGTCTAAGTAGCAGAGCTGGGATTTATACCAAGGTTTTTCTGTATTGCATAAAAATATAAAATGTGACATGGAATTAATTCCAGTTTTATAAAGTTCCTAGAGAAGGGCACATTTTGAGTGAATCATTCCAGGGTGCCAAATGATCATTTTCAATTTGAAATTTGTTTTTGTTTTAGTCAGATCTTTGGACAAAGAATATAATTTTTAATAAAACATGTATTTTAACAAAAATGTTTAATGACCAAACATGGAAGATTAAAAAGGGAAGAAAAAGACCATTAGCTAGACCTTAACCTATACCCATTTCCTGCAAAATAAAAATTTAACAGAGCATATTCAACAACTGGAATAAAATGAGTAATAATAATATTTTAAAACAAAAATTGATAAAATGGAAATTTAGAGATCCCAAATAACTATTTTATCTAAGAAAGATCTAAAATAATATTAGATGATATAGAATATAGAGAAATGATAGCAGCACTCATTAACTGTCCAATTTATTCCTTAATGCTTCATAAATGAGAAGCAGAGAATAAAATGGATTAATTATGAAGAAAGATAATGGAATTTTCAAAAAGGAATTAATAAAAATAATAACAAAAGTTGGTGAATAAGATTACATAAAAGCAGAAAAATGAAAATTCTAATAATTTGAAAAAGCATACAGAGTTCTCAGAATTCACCCAGATACATATAATAAAAACTGGTAAAGGGAATTAGTAGAAAACAAAAAATAAAAAGGCTTTGTCACTATTCTAAAAACATCAGTAAATGTTTATATTCTTTATTAAGAAATCAAAATCCAAATTAAAATAAAAAACTTGGAAGAGAATTTAAAAGTTATTGAATCCTCAGATAATTTTTTGGATAAGTTCTTTTGAACTTTCAGGAGCTAAATAATTCCCTTTATATATACTATTTTTTTAATTGAGAAATTTATTTGTTGAACAATCATACAAATTTTAACAAAATAACATATAATGTATATGGATTCTGAAAATTGGATTTACCCCGGAGAGTGCCCCTCTCCAATTACCCACCCTTATCCTTCCCTTCCCCTTCCCACAACATCTCTAAAAAAAGTATTAGGTTGTATAACATTGCATGATATTTGGATTTAACACCTGATATTAGATCACTTCTTTTAATGGCCAGGGTCTAGTTCCAGCCTCCACAGATGAGTGAAGGCATTCGAACCTTGGTTTTCTGGGTTATGCTGATGTCACTCAGCATAATTTCTTCCACAGCCATCCATTTACCTTCAAAGGCTTCAATACCATTGTTTCTAATTGCCGTGTAAAATTCCATGGTATATATGTGCCACAGCTTTTGGCTCCATTCATCCAGTGAGGGACATCTTGGTTGTTTCCATGATTTAGCTATTGTAAATTGAGCTGCTATGAACATAGATATTGCTGTGTCACTATAATGTGCTGATTCTAAATCCCCTGGAAAGAGACCCAAGAGTGGAATAGCCGGATCATATGGTGGTCTTATCCCTAATTTTTTGAGGATTCTCCACACTGCTTTCCAAAGGGGCTGTACCAGTTTGCAGCTCTACCAACAATGTGTTAGTGTTCCTATCTCTCCACAGCCCCTCCAGCATCTATTATTGTTACTTTTCTTCTTTTTTGCCATTCTGACTGGCATGAGGTGATAGCTGGTCAAACTGGACAGCCATTTGCAGAAAGTTAAAATTAGACCCATATCTTTCTCTTTGCATGAGAATCAAATCAAGATGGATCAAGGAGCAAGGAATTAAACCAGCTACCTTGCAACTGATGGAAGACAAATTAGGTCCAGCACTTCAGCATTTGGGAGTAGGCAAAGACTTTCTCAACATGTCTCCTAAAGTGAAGGAAGGAAAGTAAAAAATCAGTGAATGGGATTCCATTAAGCTAAAAAGCTTTTGTACTGCCAAAAAACAATCAAAAGAGTCAAGAGGTTTCCTACGGAAATGGAAAGAATCATGGACTATGATTCCTCAGACAGGAGACTCATATCCAGAATCTACAAAATTCTCAAAAACCTCAACTACAAAAACACAAACAACTCAATCAATAAATGGGCCAAAGAGCTAAGTAGAAACTTCTCAACAGAGGACATTGATCAAGCCAATGAATACATGAGAAAGTGCTCCAAATCACTAGTAATCAGAGAAATGCAAATGAAAACTACATTAAGATATCACCTTTATATATACTCTTACTAATGATAACAGAGATAAGATGAAATCTGAGGTAAGATCTTACTGGAACGGGCATTGTAGTCTCACTTTGTGTGTCTTGGCATCAAAACATTTCAAGCAAGACCTGATACTTAGTAAGTACAGCAAAATTTATCAGAAGTGAAAGGAGAAAGCACCCTCAAGAGAAAAGGTGGGTCCTCTCAGAGAGGAGAGGCGAGGGCAGGGCAGGAACAACTCACTTGTTTGTTTTATGCTGTAGGAGGGGGATTGTTAGAAGGCCCTACCCAAGTCCCCTCACTGGGCTCTGACTTGACAGACTATATTAACTAAAAACATAAGAGCACTCTTGGTCATCTTGGTCCGGCTGACAAGTTCTAATTGGAAGTGGTTTCACAGAATTTATGGTGGGTGGGCTGCAGTCTTAAACACCCTGTTTTCCTACCTCTGAGAATCTCTGGTCTGTGTTGTTTGTATAGGGCTCTGCTCAACATGTCTTAGTAAAGAGACCCTACTAAGCAAATATAGCTTAGTCCTCCCTTGAATTGATTTATCTTCCTCCTGTTGTAAAAAGAGTAGTTTATAGGGCTGAGAAGGGAAGGGTCCTGAAATAGTTATCTTGAGGTGCCACTGAGGCAGGGCTATTGATTAACTGATTGGTTCTGCATTCGTATTTATTTGTGTGTGTGCGCGCACACACATGTGCATGTGTGTACACTAGTAATTAAACCCAGGGGTGCTGACCCACTAAGCTGAAGCTGTCCTCATACTTGTGATACTCCTGCCTCTGCCTCCTTAGTTTCTGAGATAACAGGCATGCACCACTGTGTCCAGATACACTAAGTATTTTTTTAAACTCCTGACTTACTTCTTATGTCTAACTGCTACCTAAATTTCTGTCTCAAGGACTTGAGACCCTGACATCTTTTAGGGAAGTGGACAACGGAGGTCCTTCTTTGACTACTTCCTGCTAGCGAGGGTCATGGGCCTAGGTGACTGGAGTCTCACGCTTGCTCTTCATCAGTGGGACATGGACAATAAGGGAATTTAGCATCAGGATGATCAATAGATCCTTAGTAAAAGCCAGAGTGATGAATACTGTCTGAGAGGTAGTTGAGTCTTGACACTTAATGAAATTTAGAATAAAAACATACTTTTGAAGAAAGTAGAAAAGATTCTTAAAGATCAATAAAAGCACAGTTACATAATTATGTAATTAAGACAATCCTGATAATATAAGTGTGGTATGTCTGCCCATCCTCCTCCAAATTATACACAAGTTTTTTATTTTGCATTTTTTAATTGGTTCTTTAAGTATACATGACATAAAATTATTCAATGGCATCATTATAAAGGCATGGAGTTTAACTTGTTCTAATTCAATCTTGAGTTTTTGCCCTTCCCCTCCCAGGCACCCCTTTATGTTTTACATCCATGACAATACATTGACATACAAGTTTGACCTGTACCTTGTTTTAAATCAGTTCACAGTATTTTCCTGTCCTCTCCTTCCCCAATCCGTACTTGTTAGATGTATTTGACAATAGGATACACATTGCCATTTTTATAAAAGCATGCAGTATAACTTCTTCTAATTCAGTCCCAAATATAACCTCCCTGCCACCCCATTCTCTTCCCTCTCCTCTACTGGTCTTTCCATTATACAATTCTTAATGTAACTATAGAGGCAATAATCCTAAATTAAAAACCTACAAACTGAGTTTTACACAGAGAACATACAAAACACTTCTCGGAAGCAGTTCCCTAAGGCTGGTTCCAAGAAGGTAAAGATGGCATTTTGGGGAAATCTATTAGATTGCAAAGTGCGACAGGAAGTGGCCTACTAAGGCAGCCTAGAGGGAGCCATCAGTTAGCTGTACTTGTGAGTGTAAATGGGTACACCGGAACACAGAATCTAAAAACAACAATAAAATTAAATAAAACTCTCTCATGACCATGAGTAGCAATTCTAAATAATGTCAGAGATAAAATATTCCTCCCAGACAAAACACTGCTGTTGGTCTAAATTCTAAACAATCGCCTGTACCCAGGCCAGACAGCTCCCACCACCTGCCTTTGACACACTACTGCTCATGAGTAAAATTCAACTACAGCAAACCCAAACACACGCGAATATCAATTAAATCTTATAGTCTGATAAAATCCAACCTTTTAATGTTTTTCCTTTTTGGTAGAACTAGATATAGAAAAATAACAGCATAAAAATTGTGCTCGTCTTTATTTGTTAAGGAGCATATAAAGTAACAATATGATACGCATATGTTCTTAAACCAGAATTACACCCACATTGCCCAAATCTGTCTCTTGATTCTTCTATATTTCACCCCTACAAGCAATATAAATCTTAGATTGTGAATTTTTCAGGATTAAATGATTGCATAATTATTATTGGATTCTCAGGGGGGTAAAGAATTTGCTACATTGTTGATTGTCTCCCTAGAACCCACCCTATTCTCCCTCTCCCCTTCTCCACCCATAACCTCCCCCCTCCTCCCCTACATATCTATGATTGTCCTAGATTATGTGTTGCTACGTCTTTGTCTTTGCTGGGTCTAATACATGAGTTTGAGTACCTTTCAACCAAGCCTGGGTTTAGCTCCAGCCTCCACAAATGAGTGAAAAATTGTGCTCTTAAATTCCCATTGTAATTGATTTAAAATAGTAGAAGCATTTCATTAAAATCTTTAATAAGGCAATGCTCCTTGTTAATAAAATTATGATTTTTATGTAGCTATTGAAATTCTGAAGAATACAATGAAATAGGAAGTAGAAATTTGCTGAATACTGACAGAAAAGATACAAAGCATAATTATTATTAGATTATATACACTTATTAAGCCCGGAAACAAGAATGGAAAAAATCACCTAAACTTATTAATAGTTTAAAAGACCCAAAAACAAGTGAAAAACATCATGCTGGCTGTGCTGGGATTGTGCCCAGTGGCAAAGGATTTTCCTCGAACATGCAGTGCCTTGAGTTCAATCCTCAGTACCATACACAAGAAAACAAGAAAGACATGATTTTTCTTCCTTTGTCTTATAAATTAGGAAATATAAAGTGTGATGAAAATGTAAAAAGTCAAATCACAGAAAAATAACATAAAAGATGTAAGCATTACATACAGCAAAAGATACATGACATGAATTATGTGAAGAACAGATAATATTTCTCAGAAAAATATGAGACAATTTAAATAATTTAGACATCCCATTTTAGGAGATAAAAAGATCGAATATATGAAATATATTCAAATCTTAATTGCTAATTAAATGTCTATATTTAATTTCATTCAAATAAAAATCCTAGAAGAACTATTTTGAATTGTTAAATATTCAGATTTTTACTGGAGGAAGAATAGTCAAATAAGAATAAAGAATTTTTTGAAAATTTTCTTCATAAATAGAGAAGAGGGATGCTTGCCCTATTAGATAGTAGAGCACATTATATAACTTCAATAAATAAAAATAGTAAAATATTAAAGTAAGAAGAATTATTTGATCAGGAGCTGGAGCTGTACCTCAGTGTAGCACTTACCTGGCCTGTGTGCAGACCTGGGCTCAATGCTCAATTCCACAAATAAGCAAACAACCCAAACAATTAATTGACAAATGAAAATCAACGGACACAAATGACATAGACTAACACAAATACCTAAGAACTCAGAATGTAATATGAAATTTTTAGAAACTAATGGATATTGCAAAGGACCAGGGCAAAGCAAGAACATTTTATAGAACAAATCTTGGAAATTTGCTCTACCAAATACAAGCGTTTGTGATAAAGTTGTATATGGCATTGCTATGGAAAAAAATAAAAACACCAAAATAAAATGCCAGACATAGGCTCACAACTATAAAGAAATTTTCACGTGACAGAGGAGACATTGTAGAACAGAGACAAGCATAGATTATTTAACAAGTTCACCAGGGAGGAAAGGGACTCCTCCATCATACAACATACACACAAAATCAAAAGACATGTAAAGGAAAATTCCTAAAATTTTAGAAGTATTGTATAGTATCTTTATGATCTAAGGAAAGAAGAATACCCAAAGCAAACACACAAAACATAAATCCCAAAGCCTAATTACATGGAAAGTAAAACTTCTGTGAATTAAACCTGAAACAATGTGAAAAAATAATCTTCAGATTTGGGGAAAATATTTTTTAACAGTATGACGGGCAAAGGAGTAGATTCCCCAAATATATAAAGAGCTCATATCAATCAATAAAAGATTTTAAAAATTGAGTAAGTGGTCCGAAACTATAAATAGATAAATTACGAAAAGATACCCTAGAATCCAGAAAACATATCAAATTCATATCTTCACCAATAGTCAGCAAAATGTAATATAATTCCCAGGACATATAATATAAGGCATATCGGATTATCAAAAAATGACTAAAATTATTGGCAAGGTTGTGGTCTCTCATACACAGTGCTAACAATTTAAATTGGTCAAACCATTTTTCAAGACAAATTGTTAATATTTTGAAAAGTTGAAGATATGCACAGCCTATAACATAGTTACTTATTTGTACATTTACAGCATAGAGAAATTCTCACACAGAAGCACAAGAGATGTTCAAAAATGTTTATTGCAGCAGTGCTTATAGGTGCATGAAATTGAAAGCACATAAATGTTAACCAATAGGAATATGGATAAGTTATAGCATATGAATATAATGGAATGCTATCTAATAATAAATTACTTAGACCTGTTCATAGACACCAGGATGAATCTTCTAAGTAGTGAACCAAAACAAATCAAAACAAAAAGCAACTCTCTTGCAGATGGCCTAAATGTAATTAATGTGATTTGTAAAATACTCAATAATTTGCAAAAAACTAAAACATTTCGCCCCCCTCCCAATTATGTGAGGGGCTAGGGCAAACAGAACTGACAAATGTTGATAATTTCTGAAACTGGTTGATAAGTACATAAACTCATTGATTATTCTTTCTGTATTGCTATTTGTTTGAAAATGTCTAAGATAATTTTTTAAATGCTCAAACACATATATATGTAGTAAAAGCATAAAATATATGGGGATGATTACACACAAGTTCTAGATAATATGTAACTCAAGGCCACTGAATACATGCAGTTAGATGGGTTATTGCCGAATTTTATTTCTGATGTCAGACAGGAGGTATCCACAAGTACTTGTTGATTTGTTCTTTGTAACCTTGATTATGTCTGAAATGCTTCATTTTAAAAGTACCATTTTGAAAAAGGAAAAAGACATATTATTGAATGAAATGTTTGGTAAAATTTGTCCTATGTAGAAAATATAAGTAGGAGTTTTATTGGCATAGAAGTGTCTAGATACTACCAATACTTCAAGAAGTCTGCTCTAGGTGGAAACACAAGAGACTGTTCTGGAGAGCAATTTGCTCATTTCTGACCAATTAGCTTTAGTAAACCATGCAGGAGCCAGTGAATGATTGATTGTCTAAGCTCTTTTGTTGCAGGCATCTGTGTATAGAAAGATGGAGTCCCATTTTGCAATGGGGGAAACATTTGGTAATCCTGTCACTTCTTATAACATGAAGTCACAATGTGCACCTGATGAGTGCATGCCTCTATTGTAAGAATTTACAAAACAAAATTTCACAAACGTGTGCTGTGTGCTGATAAAGAGCTATGAGAAATTCAGTTCTGAGAAGAGCTGCTTGTTTGCAACCAAGAAGGAAATAGTTCAGATATTTGGGTTCCTTGAATAAGTTGAAACAATAGCTGCTTCTCAAGCCTACATAGTAAGAGATAAAAGGTAAAAGACTAAAATCGAGCTAGCTACAAAAAATAATGGATAAATAGCAGCAACAAGAAAAAGCTCCTGCTCTTTGGCTTGTTAAACGTCTTTAATAAAATAAACTGCCCCAGGGCAAAGATCAAAGGTCCTGAGGCCCAGTCATCCCTTCATTTGGAAAAATGGCTCAGATAAAAGAACTTTAGGGTATAGGTCTCCCATCAAAACCAAACAACCTCAAGATATTTACCACTTCCTCAGAGCTGTAGTAACAAAAACAGTTGGTACTGGTATCAAAATAGGAATGAAGACCAATGGAGTAGAATAGGTGCTGAGACAAACCCACAAATCTTCAAACATGTGATCTTTGACCAAAGAGATAATAATATGGAGAAAGGACAGCCTAGACAACAAATGGTGCTGGACAAACTGGACAGGTTTCTGTAGAATTTCTCACTGTGCATGGAAATCAAATCAAAATCGATCAAGGAATCAAACCAGCTACCATACAGCTGCTAGAAGAAAAGTTAGGACTAACACTCCAGCATTTCGGAGTAGGCAAAGATTTTCTCAATAAGACCCCTAAAGCAAAAGAATTAAAGTAAAAAATCAATGAATAGGATGCCATTACACTAAAAACCTTCTGCACAGCCAAGCACTTATTCAAAATTGTCAAGAGACAAACTAAAGAATGAGAGATAATCATGGCTTATGATTTCTTCAATGGGGACTAATATCCAAAATTTACAAACTACTCAAAAAACTTAATACCAAAACCACAAACAATTCAGTCAATAAATGGGCCGAAGAGCCAAACAGAAACTTCTCAACAGGAAATTGAGCAAGCCAATGAATACGTGAGAAAGTGTTCTAAATCACTGGTAACCAGAGAAATGCAAATCAAAACTGCACTAAGATTTTTACCTCACTCCAGTCAGATTGGCAAGATGAAGAATATAAACAATAACAGATGCAGGAGGGGTTGTGGGGAGATAGGAACACTAACACACTGTTGGTAGAACTGCAAACTGGTACAGTGGCTCTGGAAAGCAGTGTGGAGAATTCTCAAAAAATTAGGGATGGATTCCCCATTTGACCCAGCTATCCCCCTTCTGGGTATTTTTCCAGGTTAATAAAAATCAGCACATTACAGCCACAAAGCAAAATCTATGTTTATAGCAGCTCAATTTACAAAAGCTCAATTATGGAACCAACACAGATGCCCCTCACTGGATGAATGGATCCAAAAGCTGTGAATGAATATATATATATATATATATATATATATATTTATATTATTTCCACAATGGAATTCTACTCAGCAATTAGAAACAATGTTGTTGCAGCCCTTGAAGGTAAATGGATGGCTATGGAAGAAAACAAGCTGAGCAAACTTAGTCAAACCCACAGAGCCAAGGGTCAAATGTTTTCACTCATTTGCAGAGGCTGGAACTAATCCTAATCTTGGGTAAAAGGTGGTCAGGCCTACATATTGGACCCAGTAGAGGCATGGCAACACATAATCTATGATAATCATAGATATGGGGGGAGGGAGGGAGGGGAGAGGGGACAGGTGGGGAAGA
>PVKS010021852.1:0-34605 GCA_004027875.1 Aplodontia rufa | reverse complement strand
AAGGCGGGCAGGGACGTGGTTCAGGTGGAGTGTCAAAGGCGGGAGTGGACGTGGTTCAGGTGGAGCGTGGACAGCGGGAAGGGACATGGTTCAGGTGGAGCGTGGACAGCAGGCAGGGATGTGGTTCAGGTGGAGCGCCAAACGCGGGAGTGGACATGGTTCAGGTGGAGCATGGATAGCGGGCAGGGATGTGGTTCAAGTGGAGCATCAAAGGCGAGAGTGGATGTGGCTCAGTTGGAGTGTTGACCTTGGGCAGAGATGTGGTTCAGGTGGAGCGTCAAAGGCAGGAGTGGACATGGTTCAGGTGGAGCGTGGACAGCAGTCAGGGACATGGTTCAGGTGGAGCGTGGACAGCAGGCAGGGACGTGGTTCAGGTGGAGCGTCAAACGCGGGAGTGGACATGGTTCAGGTGGAGCATGGATAGTGGGCAGGGACGTGGTTCAGGTGAAGCGTCAAAGGCGGGAGTGGACGTGGTTCAGGTGAAGCATCAAAGGCGGGAGTGGACGTGGTTCAGGTGAAGCATCAAAGGCGGGAGTGGACGTGGTTCAGGTGGAGCGTGGACAGTGGACAGGGACGTGGTTCAGGTGGAGCGTCAAAGGCGGGCAGGGACGTGGTTCACGTGGAGTGTCAAAGGTGGGAGTGGACGTGGTTCAGGTGGAACGTGGATAGCGGGCAGGGACATGGTTCAGGTGGAGCATGGACAGTGGGCAGGGAGTGGTTCAGGTGGAGCGTCAAAGGCAGGAGTGGACGTGGTTCAGGTGAAGCATCAAAGGCGGGAGTGGACGTGGTTCAGGTGGAGTGTGGATGGCAGCCTGGCTTTGGGTTGACCTGGAGCATCTGATATACTGGCTACATTAGTTACCTCCGGGGAGGTTTACTAGGACTGAACTTGGCCTGTTCTGGGTGAGAGCTGTTGGGCAGGGTCCAGCCCTCCCTGCTCTCTGCCTGTCGTGGGTGCCAACTCTTTCCCAGTGGTGCCAGCTACCCATAAGTCTGTGAGCTGCGAGTGTGGCTCTGACCTTCCCACCCAGCACCTAATGACCTGCCACCTGCCCTCTTGGGGTCAGCCCTGTCCAGTGCTGCTGCAGGCACATATTCATGGTGGCTTGTGTGGGTTGGCTATGCTGAGATGCTTGCTTATGCCTGTGTCTTTGTGGCCCCCAGAGTATTCCCCGACAGCCCCCACCTCTGCCCTCTGTGTGGTTTCACGTGGGGCAGGCTCTAGGGGAGGCTACCTGGTCTTCCAGGAGTCATCCAGCTCCTCTTGAATGAAGCCACGCATGCTGCCTGGTGGTGCTCCTGCCCGGGTCGTGCTGTCGCTCTGCTCTGTCACAAGCAGGGCTGTCACAAGCTTGCAAGGAGGATCGGGTCCTGGATGGGAAGCACATTGGCCCTCACTCCAGTCTGCTCCTGACTTGCGCCTGCAGAACCGCCGGTGCGCCTGACGGCGGAGAGGCTGGCTGTTCCTGCGGCCGCCGCTTGGCATCCGTCTCCAGAGATGCCAGTCACTCCATACCCTCCCTGTCCTAGCAGCCGCTGGCCATGGACCCTGAAGTCCTCTCAAGAGTGTCGTGAGGGTGTGGGGTGTGGGCTTCCGGGGCAGCATTCCCTGAGTGCAGTCCCCGGAGGCCCACCGTTGCTCCTTTGGTCCCTGTGTGAGCGTAATGTGCATCTACGGAAGGACACTGTCCATCTCCAACCTTGGTGGTTGCAGACCCTCGTCCAGTCTCTGGGACACGCACTACGGCAGCTATAGTGTGGGGCTGGACACCACTCCTGTGATTTCAGTGTCCCCACATGTCCATCCCGGGTTTCTTTGCGCATTTCCTGGCAGCTAGCATTTTTCAATCTGGGAAGACGCATTTAGAGTTGTATGCAGAGCGAGTCCAGGAAAATCACTCAGACTGGCGGGCCGGTGCTCTCTAGTCCTTGCCATCAGACCTCTCTGCTCAGGACAGCATGGCTGTAGGCACAGGCAATTGGTGGAGACCTAGGGAGACGCCCATGGAAGACACCTGTGGAATGTGCACTGTCAGGAGGCGGTGTCTGCAGTCCTGGGACAGGAGGAGGCCGAGCGGTGTCCCTCTGCACAGAGAGCTCAGTGAAGGTGTCAAAGCAAGTGCGGGACACATAGTCGCAAGAACCTTCTGCAAAGTTTTTGGAGACGGGTTCCTCTGACCCTTTTCTCCACTGCAGATCTTCACGTCTGCACAAAAGGAAACTGATGGGATAACACGCCCAAGCTCCCGTCCACAGGGTGGTGCTGACTTCTGCCGTCCAGTTTGGGTGGCACCATGTCCTGCTCTGGGCTGTGACACCCTCTGTTGTCCCATCTGTGTGTGGCACTATGTCCTGCTCTGGGGCACAGTGCTCTCTGCCGTCCCATCTGTGGGTGGCGCTCTGTCCCCGCTCTGGGCCGTGACACCCTCTGCCGTTCCATTTATGGGTGGCACTATGTCCTGCTCTGGGCCGCGATGCCCTCTGCCGTCCCATCTGTGGGTGGCGCTCTGTCCCCGCTCTGGGCCGCGACACCCTCTGCTGTTCTGTCTCTGTGCCTTACTGTCTCGCTCACAGCCTGGCTGCTCCTGTGAGACCATGCCCATGAGAGTGCTGAGCTGGGGAGGTAGAGGGCAGCTCCCTGTGGAGGGTGGGGACAGGCCCCTGGAGTGTGGTGTCCCTTAGAAGCACTGTGCTGCCTCCTTCATGTGGAGCCACATGGCAGGTACGACATGGCCAGGGTGATCAGAAGAGGGTCGATGCGGCTTCTTAGGCCTTCTGTGGTGTGGGCACCTAAGTGAGGGGCACCTGAATGGCTTGGTGACCCATTTCGCAGGCACATGTGAGGGCTTACATCTGTGCCTTGGCAGGACATTCACTGACTGCCTGGCCGCCATTTGTGCCATGCCAAGAGGAGCCTGATAGCTGCTCCAGGGAGAGTCTATGCTATGGTACAGCCAGGCCCTGTCACCTGGCCCCACTGAGTGACCTGGGCTTCCTACACTCCCTCACAGTCTGGGGACTCTGCAAGTGAGTAGCAGGGGAGGAAGAGATGCAGGATGGAGGGAGGGCGTGGCTGTGCTCCTGGCGGCTTCCTCTGAGGCTCAGACGGACCTGGTTATGTCCTGTAGGTGCAGGTGGCCCCAGCCCAGTGGCTCCTGCTGCAGGTGTACTAGTCTTCACTCTGGTTCTCAAGTCCATGTGATAGCACTCAGGTCCTCAAGAGTGGCACCTTCTGCTCCTGAAAACGTGAGGGCTGCCATAGTCCCGTGCTCATGCTTCTGGTCCTCTTGCCATGCTGCTGGCAGAGCCCTGGGTGCCGGTTTCCTTCCACAGTCCCGTCACTGCTGGTGGCTCACCTGAACTACATGCCATCTAGTCAGGTGTCCTGGGCATCCACGTGGGGGTCCAGGGCCATTGCTGCCTGCTTGTGGAGTGCTCTTGGTGAGGCTGGGTTCCAGTGCTCACGTCCCTCCTCTGGGTGTCCCAAACTGCAGGGGTCACCTGGGCTTGCCAGGGGCTGGCCAGCAGGGCCAGTGGGCAGAGGAGCTCGGTGCTTGGCAGGGTGACTAGGTGGAGGGAGGCCAAGGGCTGAGGGTGTTTTGGAGAAATAACTGAGCTCTTTGCTTTTTCCTAGTGTGCATTTTGATAGAGAAACTGTCACTTTCCAGAATGCCCTTTAAAGGTGACATTGTGGTGGGTAAGTGCTTTTCTCAATGACTTGCATGAGAGTATTCCCTTCCATGGAGTGGCTGGGGCAGATGGCAGCCCTGGCCCCACATGGACAGCAGGTCCTCCCTCTCCAGGTGGGCCTCTGCTCTGCCTTCAGCTGTGTTAGGCTGAGGAGACAAGTGTCAGTTGCCAGCTTGCTCAAGTGTAGTTGGGTTTATGTTGACGGGGGCAAGAGTGGGGAGGTTCCTTGAGCTAGCAGGTGTGGTGGGAGCAGAGTCCCCACATTACAGAGTCCTGCCATTCCCGCAACCTGATGGGGCCTCTGTGCTGTATGGGGGTTGTCATGCAGGTGTCTTGGGCTCTTCAGAGTCCCCATCACCCTTGTACTTGGCACATGGACTCCTCAGAGGTCCCCATATTCCTTGGACTTGGCACACATGTGTTTGTAGCCGCTCACTTGGGTGGGCTGTTGGGACGCAGGGACATCAGTGACTGTTGCTTTGACAGATGGCTGGCAGTGGCTGATTGATGACACCCTGAGAAGTCTGCATCTCATCTCCAGTCACGCGAGACAGCAGGTCAAGGTGTGCGGACTGGGTCCCAGACATGTCTGTGCTTTGGCTGGATGTGCGGCGGGTGCCTGGCCACCAGCACACCAGAGTCCTAGACGTGCCTTGGTTGGACACGCACTGACTGCCTGGCCACCAGCATGCTAGGGGTCCCAGATGCGTCTGTGCCTTGGCTGGACATGCACCGAGTGCCTGGCCACCAGCATGCCAGGCTTTCTTGTTGCATCTGGTCCTGCTAGATAGAGTCACCACCTCCAAAACATCATCCTCGGTGCGGCGGCGCTGCTTGGGTGGATTCTGTCACCCGGTGGGCTGTGGGGTTAGGGGGCTCAGGTGGACTCTGCCTCCTGGTGGGTCATGGGGTTAGGGGGCTCAGGTGGATGGACTCTGCCTCCTGGTGGGCCGTGGGGTTAGGGGTGGAGGCCATATTGCGCCAGCACCTGGACCTGAGGGTGATGTGCAGTGTCCATGTGGCAGCCCATGCCCTGATCATTCAGGGTGGGAGTGGGCTGTACCCATAACCCCATGTCTCAGGACGTTGCTGCCTGAGTGCGAGTGCTCATGCCTGGGGCCTCCACAGTTTCAACTCATAGTGAGCACAGTGCTGGCATGGCTGCTGTGATGTAGCACTCAGTGGATGGGTGTCCTCCCATCTCCCATCACTCACTCCACCCTTCCCAGGGGTGCTGTGCTGATCTTGGGCCCTGCTTTTGGGGAGCTGGCATTGGCTGTGAGCCTGTGATATGGCACTCAGTGACCGGGCACCTTCCTGTCTCCTGCCCCGCCTGCTATCCCCGCTGCCCCCCAGGGCTGCTGTGCTGGCCTTGGACCCTGCTTTTGGGGAGCTAGCCTTGGCCGGGTGCCTGGGAATGGCTGTGAAGGCTTGAGCCAGTCCATGCTGGGGCCTGCTGTGATGGAGGAGGGGCATCCATGCAGGCATAGTGCCACCCTGTGTGCCTCAGCATCTTCCCTCTGCACAGCTGCTCCCGGTGGTCTTGGGGCCATGTCCTCCTTGCCTGGTACCCTTCTGTTCCTGACACCCTTGACCTGGCTGTCCTGTAAAGGAGACCATGCACAGCTGGGCCTCTCACCCATGCTGCTATTCATCCTGGGGTTACTCCTGCTGGGAGGGAAAACTGCTTGGACTGTGGAGGCAGTAGCTGTGTCCCCCAATAGCTCAGTACAGGCGGCCACGTGGGGAAGGAGCCAGGATACTGAGTTGTTCTGCTCAGCTGGGCTGGGCTGGGCTGTGACTGTGGGCTTGGGTGGGCAGGGCTATTGCACTCTATGTTTCAGGATGCTGCAGTGGCGGCCCTGGCAGCGGTCTGCCGTGAGTACTATGTGGAGGAACCAGGCCAGGCCTGTCCTTCTGCTCAGGGTGAGTGTACCATGGTGCTGGCCTCTGGCAGGACGCAGTGGTGTGGGTGGAACCCCGGACTGGAGTGGATCCACTCCATGGCTCCTCCTGGGCCAGGCGGGTACAGCTGTCCATCGGGCAAGGAGCGGTCTGGCCTGTGTCCTGCATCCCATCGCTTCCAGCCTTGTTCTGGTGCTTGGGTGTGTGCTCACGGGAGCTCCTTGCAGGCTGCGGCCCAGGTGTCCTCCAGGGCAAGGAGCTGTGCTGCAGGAGCTCTCAGCCCAAGAGATGCGTGGCGCTGCCGTGAACTCGCAGTTGTGTGGGGGTCTGGCTGCACTCTCTGCTCTTGTTCTGTCTGAGGGATTTGTGGCTCGTGCCTGTGAAGGGGCGAGGTCACACACAGGTGGTTGACTTGCTATGCCGGTGGTGAGGTTTAGACAGCAGTGAAGTTGGTGCGGGTGTGCTGAGCCCATGCGCTGCAGGGGGACCCAGTGCACACTGAGTCCCTGTGTCTGAGGGGCACACCCTGCCACCTCCACTGTGGGGAGTGGGCAGCAGTGCAGGGTCTGTAGGACACATGGAGCAGGGCTTCCTGCCCCGCACCTAGCCCATTGCCTGTCTCTGCACCGTCCTTCTGCCACCTTGTGCTGTCACCCAGCTCACTGCATGGCCTCCCTGGGGAGTGCCCCAAAGCCCCCAGTGTGTGGCTGGGAGCTGTGTTTGCCCCCAGCCTCAGATGGGGCCTCCCATCTGTGAGAGGACATCCTTTCCACATCCATTTATGTTCTTAGGGAATAAAAAGCAAGCATTATGCTGCATCTTCCCAAGGTGACACATGGTCACAGTGGCTGTCCATATCCTGAAGCTGCTTTGCAAGGCTTGCCCTGCGTCTGGGTGCCACTTCTCTGTGCCCGAGGGCTCAGTACAGGCCGCTGTCCTCACGCAGGCTCCTTTCTGCAGGGGATCTCGTCCCGCAGTACCTGACTGAGTTGCAGAGCCCAGAGGAGATGGCCCGCTGCGGCTTCTGCTCAGCCCTGGGGGCCCTTCCCAGCTTCCTCCTGAGAGGCCAGCTCCAGCAGGTGAGGCTGCCAGGGTAGGGGCAGGGATGTAGGGTGGGCAGAGCCCTGTTTGTGCTGGGTGTGGGCAGAGACTGCCTGCCTCTGGAGCATGCGCTCATCTGTGGCCGCTTTCTTCTGAATCTAACCTCACCCGAGGCCAGGCAGCCTTGGTGATGGACACACACCCAACCTGGCCCTGAGACTCCATGTCCTTCCTGCCCCGGCAGCCTCAGCGGCCTCAGCCCATGAGACCCTTGTACTTCCATCCCCTAGCTAAACAGCAGGCTGGCCCTGTGCCCCCACCAGGCATCCCTGCTCTTGTCTGGCCCTGCTGCCCACCATGCCAGCTGGCCACACTTTCCCTGTGTGCACCTGGGGTGGATGTAAAACGTGGGTGGACATGGGGCAGCTGTTAGTCTTGAGCTGGCACTGTAGTAGGTAAAGCAGCCATTGGGCACTGGCAGCTGCACCCGGGTCTCTCTCAGGTCTCAAGACCTCGCTGGCCCCTGGAGGCCATGTGGCTGCCACAGGGAGGGCTTTGCAGTGGCAAGAGTGTGTACTCCCTGAGCTGCACTGGAGCCCGTGCTTTGTGGCTGACGCCTCTCCGTTGCCCTCAGGTGCTCACAGGACTGATGGCAGTCACCCGCTCCTCTCCTAAGGATGTGAGCTTTGCTGAGGCCAGGAGGGACGGCCTGAGGGCCATCTCCAGGTGAGGGTACTTCACTCTCTGTTCTAGGTTCTCCCCTTCAGAGCTGGTCAGACACATTTCCACCCCTTGGGGGCCTGGGGACAATTGTGTGCTGCCCCAGTCACAGTGAAGACTGAGCCTCGGGGCTGGGGCACTCTCCTGGCTCCTGCTAGGCCCTGGCATTGTCCCCACCACCAGAAAGCCCTAGAGGACCAGTTGGTGGGAAGCTGCTCAGCTTGGGGCTGGCAGCATGGGCCACTGCGCCCAGCCTGCTCCATCCCCTGGACAGTGGGAGGGGTCGCTGTACTTGCCCCTGGTGGGTTCCACCAGGAAGGTTCTTTACAATGACGTGACAGGGACAGGGAATTGTGTCTCACTCTCAGAGTTTGCCAGACTGTGGGAGTGAGAGCGGAGGGCAGGGAATTGTGTCTCACTTTCAGAGTTTGCCAGACTGTGGGTGTGAGAGCGGAGGGCAGGGAATTGTGTCTCGCTTTCAGAGTTTGCCGGACTGTGGGAGTGAGAGCAGAGGGCTCCCCGGACGAGGCTGTGTGCAGAGACAACGTGCCACAGGTGTATGCTGCGCTACTGGCCTGCATGAATGACTACACCACAGACAGCAGAGGGGACGTGGGCTCCTGGTAAGGAGACACTGCCACCGTGTCCGTTTCCTGTGAGCTCCTGCGCGGAGGGATGGGACTTCTTGCTGCTGGGGTCTCAGCTGGGAGTGCTCAGCTTCCTGGCCACCTGCTGTCAACTCTCCTCTCCACTTAGGGGTAGTCGGCTGCACACAGTGCCAAGCGGAGTCCTGTGTGGGTTCCTGGGGCTCCCCTGCTGCAGCTTAGCTCCTGGCCGAGGTGGGCAGGGATGCTTTGGTTTCGGAAGAAGCCCTGCCCTGGCTCCTGACTGGCTGTCACGTCCTGGGAGAAGCTCCCACAGGGCTTCATTGGTTCTGAAGAAAGCCTCAGCTGTCACTCAGAAACCTGCACCCTCGCCAGTTCTGTTGGGCCCTGCGTCCACAGAGGGTGTCCGTGACCCATGCACAGGACGCCGAGAGGTGCTGGCTGGCAGCGTGGAGCGAGAGCGATGTGTGCATTGTTAGCAGGGTGCTGGGAAAAGCAGCTGGCCCTGGTGACTTCCGCTTGATACCCCATGTGGGATTGGCCTTGGTGTCTTGTCCTGCTCTCTGCCTTTGTTCCTGTGGAAACCCCAGCGCGGCCGTATGCCCAGCTGCATCCAGTGGCGTCTCCAGTTTCACATGGTGCTGTGCTGGTCTCAAGTTGAGCCTCTCCCTGTTTCCTGCCTGCTGGCGTCTCCTGCCTCTCTGGGTGACGAGCTGGGCACCACCTTCGGGCCCCTCATCCCAGCGGAGCTTGCGTGAACACTCCTAGATGTAGGGAGGGCCTCTAGCCCCAGGCGTGGGTGGCTGGCGAGGGGTTCCAGCTGCCTCCTGCCTCACCCGCCTAGTGCAGCTGCTGCCTGGTGGCAGCAAGATGCCTCTCCTCCAGTGTCTCTGGCAGGAGGGCTGCGGGGCAGTGGCTCCCTGTGTGCCCATAGGGCTGCCTATGCCTGGACAGTAGCTCTCGCCTCTCTGGGCATCTTCTCCGTGAGGAGAGATCTGCGCTCCCCTCTGGTGCTTGGCTGGTGCCAGCATCGTGATCCTGGATGCCATGTTTTCCCTGGGAACCCTGGGGACCCTGGTCCGTTGGCTCTCGGTGGGCGTAGTGTCGTGATCCTGATACCACATTTTCCCTGGGGACCCTGGTGACCCTTGTTACCCTTGTCACCCTTGCCTGTTGGCGTTCAGTGGGCACAGTGTTGTGATCCTGTCATTGTGTTTTTCCTGGGGATCCTGATGACCCCTGTCTGCTGGTGCTTAGTGGGCAGTGTTGTGATCCTGGACACCACGTTTTCCTTGGGGACCCTGGTTACCCTAGTCTGCTGGTACAGTGTCATAATCCTGGACACAGTGGTTTCCCTGGTGACCCTAGTCTGTTTCATCCTTCAGTGTGTATGGAATACAAGCCCTGCTAGGCATGGCTGGTCTGCACTCGGGTGTGAGAAGGGTGACCCTCCTGTGGTTGCTGGTGACCCCCACTGGAGTTGGTGGGCGGGCCTCCCATGGGCCTCCATAGGGGTGCAGGAAGGAGCCTCTGTGGGCTCTGTGTGGGACCTGCTGAGAACAGCTGGTGCAGCCATTGCTGCGAAGCCCGTCCACCCTGACCTTGCTGTATCCCTGTCCTGCAGGGTTCGTGAGGCCGCCATGACCAGCCTGATGGACCTGACGCTTCTTCTGGTGCAAAATGAGCCCACACTGATCAACGCCCGTGTGTGAGTGGCTCGCACCCCCTCCCCTCAGGTGCCCCCAGCACTTGGTTCCTGGCCTGTGTGACAGCCAGCTTCAGGGGATGAGGCCTCTGGCCTCTGGGCCCTGACCTGAGGCTGCTTCAGCCAAGACAGGCCTCATTGTATAGTCCCTGGCCCTGGCCTGGCAGTGGGTGTGTGCCTGTGAGGCCTCGCGCCCATGGACTCTGCCTTGCTTTTGTGGCCCTGGTCCTTTGCTCGCTGGCCACCTACCATGCAGCTCTTGTTGGCACATGGATACACCTATTGGTTGTGGCTGGGGTGTTGGGGCAGTGCCCGGTGCCAGTCCCAGTGCTGTGGTCTCCGGCGCCCTGTCCCCAGCTGGTGCGCTGATGCATGCCCCTGGTTTGCAGGTGTGAGCAAATGATGTGCTGCATGGCCCAGCAGGCCAGCGAGAAGATCGACCGGTTCCGCGCCCACGCCTGCAGAGTATTCCTGACGCTCTTGCACTTCGACAGCCCTCCCGTCCCCCACGTGCCTCACCGGGAGGAGCTGGAAAGGCTGTTGCCCAGGTGCTGTTGGGTGTGGCCCCCACGGGACCCCCTTGAGCATGGCCTAAAGCAGCTGCTCTCTTGCAGGTCCGAGGTGGCCTCCGTGAACTGGAAGGCTCCTTCCCAGGCCTTCCCTCGCATCACCCAGCTGTTGGGACTGCCCACCTACCGCTACCACGTCCTGCTGGGGCTGTCCGTGTCTGTGGGGGGACTGACCGAGTCCACAGTGAGTGGCAGGGATGTGGCTTCTCCTTGGGCAGCACTGGTTGGGGGCCAGGGACGCTTCATCTCTGGCTGGCTGGATTGTGGGTTTGGTGCCAGGGGCCAACTCCTTGCTCTGTCCTGGGACTGGGTGGACTGGGCCGTAGGGCAGGCTTCTGGAGAGCAGTCCCACGTGATGGTGCAGTGTCACATGGGCGTGGGCCAAGCTGATGTGTCTGTGGGGGCTGCCTGGGCCACTGCCTCAGGACTGCCACGGGTCCTGTGGGTGCTTTAGTGGCCTTTTGTAGCCATCTCACCTTGAGAGCATCTTTAAACTGCTGGAATTAGCAAGGACCTGAGCGTTCCTGTAGCATCTGTGGCTGCTCAGCTTCACCATGCAAAGGGTTCTCTAACCCTTCTGCGGAATCTGATGCAGAATGTGCCCTGCCAAGCTTGGCTGCCATGGTTCACCTGCTCGCCCTGTAGGACCCTGCAGGACCCTGCAGGACATGTGTAGGACATGTGTAGGACATGGCAGGACACTGCAGGATGCTGAATGACATGTGTGCACAGCCGCACAGGGGAGGTTTTTAAAGGCGGTTCTAGAAACTGACTTCCTTAATGAGGTCACCTGCATGTCCGAGGGCTTGCATGGCACTGTCACAACACTGGTCACCTGTGGGCCACCTGGTCTGTGCGCACAGCCATCCATACTCGCCACGTCAGTCAGGGAGCCCCTGTGCTACTCACACTGCTATTTGTCTCGCAGTGGTGCCACCTTCTAGGTCTAGGTGACACATCCCCACATGCTGTCAAACTCCACCACGCCAGAGGACGTGGCCTGTGACCCCTGTGCCCCCTCACCCCCTGCCTTCTCCATAGCCTCTGGGCTGAGTTTCCTGTCATCTCTGTCCAGGGACAGCCCTGCACTGCCTTGACCCCCACTCTCTGCCCCGAGTCCACCTCCAGGGCCTGCATCTGGTTCCCATGTGGTGGCCTGTGCTCCCTGGAGCCTGTGGCTGAGCCGTGGACTAGTGGCAGTGGTGGCCCACAGTGGATCTGTGCTGTGCTGTCCTCAAGGGCTTGGTGGCTTGTGCCCAGGTCCCAGCAAGTGTCTGTAGGGACCTTACACCTTTGCCATGGGGCTGTCCCACAGCAGCCCAGGCAGTGGGTGGGCCTGGCCGTGCTGCCCGACAGTCTGTGTGCCTTGCAGGTCAGGCACTCCACACAGAGCCTCTTAGAGCATGTGAAGGGGATCCAGCAGGACCCAGAGGCCCTGGGAAGCTTTAGCAACACCCTCCTGCAGGTCTTTGAGGATAACCTCCTGAATGACCGGTGAGTGGTATCATGTGCACCCTGCTCCCACCAGGGCCTTCTTGGCCTCCTGGGCCTGCCAGGCCTCAAGTTCCAGCCCTGCACTGTGATCATTTTTGTGTCCACTGGAAGCAGAGGTAGCATGAGCCACAGGCCAGGTGACAGTGGACACTCCCAGGGTGCCCACTTATGGTCCCCATTGTCAGCAGTCGCAGCGGGAGCCAACTTTCTCCTGCATGTTGTTTGTCCTGGCTGTTTGGTGAGGTAGTGCAGCGCTGTGGCCGTGGTGGCCTCCAGACCCTGCCCACAGACATAGGAACCAGTCTTTCTGTCACCTGTTTGCAGACTGCTCTGCCAAGATGCAAGGTGACCTGCATGTGGCCGTGAAGCCCCATCCCTAGGTTTCCCTGCCCCACTGCCCTGCACCCATGGAGCTGAAGGCATCAGAGCTCAGCTTATGCCCCATAGTTTACTTAGAAGCAGCCAGCAGGTCCCCTGGGCCTGTGTCTGGTCCCCAGTCCTCAAGTCCTGAGCTGTGGCACCCCACAGGCAGGAGTCAAGTCAGCCTTCAATGGTCCCCTGAGTCAGCTGCGGCCAGCACACAGGGATGGGTGTGTGGGCTGATGGTCCTGTTCCTCAGTAGATGCCCCAGAGTGATGACCTGAGGGGTCTCTGCTGGGAATGCAATTGCAAAAGCATCTGGCTCTCGCCTATCTGCAGCAGTGTCACAGGGTGGGCACCTAGGCAGGGACTCTGCATACCCCTGCGCATGCCTGAGAAGCCTTGGCCTGCACCTGGCCCAGGGCTCCTGGGCCCCCCAGGAGCTACAGGCCTGCCTCATGTCCAGCCCCACAATCTACCTTGATGCAGCTTTGCACACAGTGGTTGTTAAGAGTTCTGCCTCTGGTTGCTGGAGCAGCAGCTCAGCGGTTACTAATGGCGCTTGCCTGGCATGCGTCAGTATGCAAGTTCAAACCCCAGGACCACGTACACAACGAAGTCTCGGAGCAATGAAAGCCACATGAAGAAACTAAATAAAAAGTGTTTCTCTCTCTCTGACACTGTTCCTCTCTCTTAAAAAAAAATCATTAAAAATAAAAGGGGGTTGCTGGAGCAGTGGCTCAGTGGTTTCAGCGCTTGCCTGGCATGCGCAAGTATGCGGGTTCAAACACCAGCACCCATGTACACAACTAAGTGTCAGAGCAACTAAAGCCATGTGAAAAACTCAATAAAAATTGATTCTCTCTGTCTCTCTCTCTCTCACTGTCCCTCTCTCTCTCTCTCTTTTTTTTTTTTTTTTAAGAGAGAGGGACAGGGAGAGAGAGAATCAATTTTATTACTTAGTTTTTCACTTGGCTTTCATTGCTTCGAGACTTCATTGTATATGTAGTGCTGGGGTTTGAATTCGCATTCTTGTGCATGCCAGGCAAGTGCCGTAACCACCAAACCACTGCTCCAGCCCCTGTCCCTCTCTCTTAAAAAAAAAAATAAAAAAAAAAATAAAAAAATTCCGCCTCTGGGCTTCAACTGCCCAGCCCTATTCTGGGAACCTCCGTGCTGTGTTGCTCGGTGCCCGGCCAGGACCTCGGTGTGGGGCCCTCTGCCCGGAGCCTGGCTGCAAGTGTGCTGGGGGCACTGTGACATGGCTCCCGCTCTGTCCTGCTGATGCCAGGTGGGTTGGCGCCTGTGTCTCCCTGTGAATACTAGCGGCAGCCTGTCCGTTTCGGGGCTGGTCACCAGGATCTTAATGGGCGGTGCTGTCCGCGCACTGGGGAGCGGCTCTCTTGATGGCGTGCCTCCCTCCCTGCGCAGCTGCCTGTATCCTCTCCCTCAGGGTGTCCGTGTCGCTGCTGAGGACGCTGGACCAGATGCTGGCCAATGGGTGCTTCGACATCTTCACCACAGAGGATAAGTGAGCCTGATCACCGAGTGCTTGTGGTGGCCGAGCACTGCCATCTGCTGTCACCTGTCTATTTGACGGGCCCGGGGTTGAGCTGGCCTCGCACTTGTGCTGCTGCCTCGGCCTCACGAGCAGCCGGGGTCACAGTCTGCCACTGTCCCCAGTGGCTCACACGCCCCCAGTGCTGAGAACCAGGATGCCACTTTCCGAGTGCGGTGGCCTTTGGGGCTGTGCTGGCTCCACCTGGGAGCCTGGGCCACTGGCAGAGCAGGGGTGGCACATGTGGGGGATTTTCAGGGCAGTAGCTGCTTGCCCTCAGCTGTTCTTCCTGGCCTGAAAGATGTGCGGTAGGGGTGGCCCGGGATGCGGGGTTGAGAGGCAGGTCAGACCCACATGGGGGCTCTGGGCTGACCAGCAGGAGGGCCGCAGCACTGGGGGGCGTGTTAACCTGTGGGGCTGCTACAGCACAGGTGTGCAGAGAAGAGGGGTCTTGGCACCCGTGGCTAGGGGTTTGGGACAGGGAAATGCAGAGCCGAGGAGCAGTGGGGTACGGGTGTCTCCGGGAGGCTATCAGTGGGTCAGGCCTCACGTGGGCTGGGCTTGGGTGTCCATGGCTCTTGGCAACATGATTGTCACTTGGTCCCCATTGGGCATTTCAGCACTCCAAGGTGACATCAGGAGCAAGTTAGAGGGTGGGGACTTCTGAGTGACAGTAAGCTGTGGGAAAGGCCACCTGTGCTGCTCCCTCTGGGGGTCAGCAGTGTCTCCCTGGGACAGCGTCTTCCTCACGGCTGGCCCTGAAGTCACTGGGCAGGGAGAAGGGCTGGCCAGCTCTTGGACTCCTTGCTCTGGGCCGTGTACATGGGCTGGTCTCTCCCACTGTGGTGGGCGCTGGGTGTGGGCCATGGGCAGGGCCTTCTGCTCCTGTTGCACCCGGGGGTGGAGGCTGCATTACTGGACTCGGGCTGCCTGGCCCACAGTGTGTGCCCCAGAGGGCTCCAGGATGCCGTGTCTCTTGCAGCCACCCCTTCTGTGTGAAGTTGCTCGCACTGTGTAAAGAGGAGATAAAGAAGTCAAAGGACATCCAGAAACTTCTGTCAAGCATCGCAGTGTGAGTTTTAAAGTCTCCTGGCCTAAGGTGGCAATGGGAGCTTGGTGGCTCCAAGTGGGAGGAAGTCCCCTCTGACAGTCCAGCTACCCCAAACCACATTCTCTGATGTTCATCCAGAGCAAGTGCAGTGATAGGTCGGGCCGCCCTGCATGCTGTTGGGTAGTGGCGGTTGGGTCCTGCCAGCCACACCCGCCCACATGGCCCCAAGTAGCAGGAAGGCTGGGCCTGCATCCAGCTGCTGTGCGCAAGGCCAGCCAGTTCCCGACACCTTGACTGTCCGGGGCCCTTGACCTGCAGGGTCAGGTAGACACTGAAGCAGGGCACACTAGCTAGAGGCCAGACACCTTGATGCCTGCATCTGCCCGAGGACTGGGACTCATGCAGCCAGGGAGGCCCGTGGCTGGTCCCTGAGCCAGCACCCCTCACCCCATGCGGTCTGCTGGAAGCAGGCCTGTGCCGTGCCCCTGTCTGAGTGCACCCAGACTTCCAGACAGCCTCAGCTGCCTGTGGGCTCTTGCAGGCTCTGCGGGATGGTTCAGTTCTGTGGCGACGTGAGAAAGAAAGTCCTCCTGCAACTTTTCCTTCTCCTCTGCCACCCGTTCCCCACGGTGAGCATGCCCTGCCCTGCAGCTCTGCCTCATCATGGGGTGGGCACTGTGTCTCTGTGACTTAAAGAGAAGGCTTAGGAATGAGATGTGGCCCTGTGTGATGACCACGCCTGCTACCTGGGAGACTGAGGCACGAGGATTTCCAGGTCAAAGCCAGCCTGGCGATTTGGTAAAGCCCTGTCTTGGAAGAGGGCTGGAGATGAAACTGAAGGGAGAGCGCTTGCCTGCCACATGCAAAGCCCTGGATTCTATCCCAGCACAGCAAAAAGGAGGAATGCAGAGCAGAGAGGAGAGGGGAGGCTGGGAGAGGGAGAATGACTGTGACCACACATCCCACAGTGAATCCCAGCATCCGTGTTCTCGTAGGAAGATCCTTAATCAGAGGGGACCCAGATGGGGTGGCGTTGGGACTGAACTTGAGCGCTTCCCTGCCTGTGTCCTGATGTCACATGTACCCAAGAACAACTGAAAGAGGGGCAGGTTCCCGGGGTGGGCAGGGAAGACAGCGGGCAGGATACTGCCTACGCTGGTCCTGGCTGTGTGTTCTCTGGTGGCCCGGGGCCCAGTCAGCTCCTCCTTTGTGGTCTGTGGGGGGGTCCTCAGGCTCCTGGTGGGCTGCTGCTTCCTCCCTCTGACCTGGGCTGTCCCCGCCCAGATCCGGAAGACCACAGCGAGCCAGGTGTATGAGATGGTGCTCACCTACACTGATGTGGTGGCTGTGGACGTCCTGGATGAGGTCATGGCTGTGCTCAGTGACACCGCCTGGTGAGTATCTTGCTCCCTCTGAAGGGAAGGGAGGCATTGCTGACCTCAGGTGACTCTAGGGACTTGAGGTGGAAAGGGTTACATGAGCTTGCATGTCTCCCATGTTCGCTCTTGGAGTGAAAGGTGGTCGCCGAGGCCTTCTGGTGAGAGCCTAGGGGCTCTAAGTGGGCACTGAGCCTCTGCTTCCTGTGTCCCTGGTGCTGAGGACACTGGGAGGGACAGTCCCCATGCCTAGGGGGTCAGAAGTGGAAGGAAGTGGTGGACCCTGTCCCGGGGCGCCATGGTGGCTATGTGGTCTGCTGGCAGGAATGTTAAGTAGCCTCTGCACCTACCACAGCACCCTGCAGCGAGGCCTACAGCCTGCTCTCAGATGTGATGGAACAGCCCTGTAAGGATGGTCTCAGGTCAAGGGTGCAGGGCCAGGTGTAGCTGGTGGTAGAGGTCTTGCCTATCACACTCAGAGCCTGGGCTCCAGCCCCATGGGAAAGAAAAAGCTCAGGTACAGAGAGGAGAGCAGGAAGCAGAGTCCCCACCCTGGGGCCCACCCTGCCTCACTAGGTGTGCCAAGGTGGGAAAGTGCAGCCCGTGGCAGAGACGTGTGAATAGTGATGCCTTCGACAACAGCAGGCCTGCACACGCACAGCCATGCACACGCTTACGCTGTCACATGACGCCATTGCATGGCTGCACATGCCAACACAGGTGTGCACTCACGTGCAGTCGCACATGTACTCTGCACACCGGCAGGTGACATGTGTGGCACACATGCACACTTGCAGGCACATGCTACGTGAATGTGCTCATACACACGTGCACTGCTACTCCAGCACCCCCAGCGCATCTGGGAGAGGACCTGAGCACAGAAGTAGGCAGTGCCTGGGGGCTGAGTTGCCGCTCCTGCCCCTGCACACTGCCCACTGTAGACATGCGGTGTATGCAGACCCCAGAGTGCTGCGCAGGTCAGCAGGTTCACCCAGGCCCTTCCACCTGCACTGGGACATGGCTGCCCTGCCTGCCCTGCCTGGGCAGAGGTATGGGCGGAGAATGGTGCTTCAGTCAGTTTTTCCTCTGCTGCAACTGGAAGACTTGACAAGAATAATCTTAGAGTAGAGGAGAAAGTGTTCATTTGGGCTCACGGTTTCAGAGGTCTCTGCATGGATGGCAAGCTCATTCCTCTGGGCTCGAGGCAGGGCTGGATGGCATGGACACATCTCCAGACTTGGCAGGCAGGAAGCTCAGCTCAGCAAACACATACCCCAGAGGCCCACCAAGCACCACCTGCCCGCAGCCACCACCCCCAGGACTGCCTGCTTGCAACCACCACCTGCAGGACTGCCTGCCTGTGGCCACCACCTGCAGGGCTTCCCAAGACTGCCTGCCTGCAGCCACTACCCCCAGGACCGCCTGCCTGTGGCCACCACCTATAGGACGCCCGCCTGTAGTCGCCACCTGCAGGAATGGCCAGGACTGCCTGCCTGCAGCCACTAGTCCCAGGACCGCCTGCCCGTGGCCACCCCCACCCCCCAAGACTGTCCAAGACTACTTACCTGCAGCCACCACCCCCAGAACTGCCCACCTGCAGCCACCACCCTGCCAGTCCCCATCGGGGATCAGGGCACTGATTGGGCTGTCATTTCACCTTGCATGGGCTCACATAGGAGCTTTGGGGGATGCATCATGTCCAAACCATAATATACGGGGGGTCTTCAGGCCTCGGTGCCTCCTGAAGTCCACGGCACGTTCTGGGTCAGAGTCGAGAACAGCTGGAGAAAGGACAGTGAAGAGTGGCCAGACAGGGAGAACTTATAGAAGATTCAGAGATTCAAAAACTTTATCACAGAAGAGACCATGCCCAGTATTTCTCCACAGCATTGCTGAATCTGATTTTAATTTTTAGCTAAAGTAGTGAACAGCTGAGTTTAGTCAGAACTTTGTGAGCCCTAAGTACAGAGCCTGTGCCCCTGGGGCTCCCACTAGTCCTGGGAAGACATCCTCTAGCAGGGCAGAGCCACAGCCGGGATTTGGCCGGGTGTCCATGTCCCTAGTGCCACTCTGCCTGAGGTGCATGAGCTTGCTGAGGTCACAAGGCTGGTGTAGACCTTGTTCTATGACCATGGAGCTCAAGGCTGCCTCTCCTCTTCTGCAGGGACGCGGCGTTCCCGGTGGTGAGAGAGCAGCGGAATCGCCTGTGTGACCTCCTAGGTGTGCCCAGGCCCCAACTGGTCCCCAAGGTAAACCCCCAACGTTCCACTGCCCTGGGGACACGGCACCTGTGCTGCCCGCTGACCCGACCCTGGGATTGGGGGTGTTCTGAGTCCCTCGGTCAGGAGGCATGTCCATATGGCCTGCCCTCTCCTGGCCACTGCCCACCCTGCCTCATCCCATGGACATGCCACAGCCCTGTGTTCTTGTTCAGTCTGAACCTGCTCAGGCCTCCTGGGAACTCACCTTGGCTGAGCCCCTCTCTCTTCTCACACTGAACCTTCTCTGTGTGGGAAGAGGGCCTGTGCCCCATCGCCGCCTCCCTGGACCCCTGTCCTTCCAGTGCTTCTGAAGTCCATCCTGGGTCTGCAGAGCTGCCCTTGGGTTGCAAGCCCACACTCGTCCCTGTTGCCCTTCCCAGCCTTCTGTATGTGCCATTGGGGTGGGGCACGAGGGTCATGGGAGGTTTCAGGGTACCCTAGGATCACAAGTTCAAGACCAGCCTGGGCAACTTGGTGAGACCCTGTCTCAAAAGACAGAAAAGGCTGAGAGTGTGGCTCAGTAGTAGAGCCCTGAGCCCTGGGTTCAGTGCCAGTACCAGCGGAGCCCCAGGCCTCTCAGAAGGCTCTGCTCCTGCAGCAAGGCTGCCAGGCATCCAAGGCCACCTGGGCTCTGCACAGGTTGGGGTGAGGTCTGATGCTGGCCTCCAGCCCCCGCACCAGTCCCTGCCACTTCCCACGAGCCCGCATCTCGTTGTCATTGGGCACGTTCTTGCCTTGGCTCAGGCTGTTTTCCTGTCCACCTGCTAGCCACTGGCTCTTGGCACCCTTGACAGGGTAGCAGTTTTCACCCTGGCACCTCCTGATTTCAAGGCCCCCGAGGCCCACTGCTCACCTACCCTGGAGGCTTCCTCTGGAGCAGCCTCGCAGCTTTCTGGCCAGGTGCTGTCCTGTTCCACTCCTGACCTGGGCTCTCCTGGTGGGTGGGAGGGGAATGCACCTCCTTCTGACTGGCATCCCTCTGGCTGAGCTGCGGCAGCCTCCCCAGTGCCACTCCCAGCAGGGCCCTCGACTTCTGTGCATTGCATCCCTCCCACCAGAGCCTGGGGCTATTTGGCCAGATCTTCATGGTGCCACTGGCTGTATCCTGGTCTCTGACTGCCCGAGCAGGGGACGTTTTCACTCTTGCAGCTTTTCTTGCACAGATCCCTCTGTGCAAGAGGCCCCTGAGCCTGCGCCTGTCCTGGGCCATCTTGGCCTTTGTTGTCTCCATGTTGCGGCTGGAGCTGAGTCAGGGGCTCTACCACCTCTTGGTCACTGGGCTTGCATTTTGCATCTGTTTGCGGCTCCTAGGGTGGACACTCCTGGAACCTTCCGCTGCAAGCCCACTAGGTGCAGGGCACGGGAAACACCCAGCTGTTTGACTTTTGAGCTTCCGCTCTTCCTCCTCCTCCGTCTTGGCTTTCCAGGCGGCCATATGTTTGCTGCCCCTCTCTTGCTGTGCTTCTCTGTACTGTCTTGCATGCGTTCCAGCTCTGCTGCCTGTAACAGCTCTTCCCCGATGCCGTGCAGTCTGCATGATCACGATGATGGTGGCTCCACCTGGCCTGTTTCACAGCTTCTCCCTGGACTCTGGCCCCTGGTGTGGGCTGTCCTGGCTACTGGGTCCTTTCAGCCTCCCCTCTTCCCTCTCGTTGGCCCGTCTCCCACCTCATTACGTCATGAGCACTCCTAGGGACCCTGGCCACACCAGGAGGGTTTTCTTCCTTCTTTGCTTGGGGTCCTTGCAGGAGCATGTGCAGGCCTCCCGCCTCTCCAGAGTAGAGACCAAGCTGATGGCACCCTTCTGGTTGAATGTGCTCTCCAGTTCTCTTTAGGAAATGTCAGCTTAGCCTCCTGGGGGCCGCCTCACTGTGGTGACCAGGCCACAGTTTCTGTCCTTCGTTGCTCAGGCTTGGGGTTGGGGAAAGCAGCACAGTGCAGCTCCCTGCAGGAGCCCAGAGAGGCCTGAGGTGGACGGGAGATGGGCCGAGCAGCCTGACCACTGGATCTCTCCTGCAGCCCGGCGCCAGCTGAGCCAGTCCTGGGAGCCCTGCAGCCTGCCCAGTAGGGAGGAACTGCATGCCTGCAGTCATGGTGCTGCCTGTCCACCACCGAGGGACGGCCCCTGGGTTGCCGAGGCTGCTGCCAGATGTGTCTGCCCACCTGCAGCTGCCCTGAGGCCTGGCTGTCTTACTTCTTCCTCCATGGAACAAATGTGCTTATCATAAAATCATGTACCAAGCCGCTGCCTGCCTGTCTGTCTCTGGGACAGTGGATGCACCCCTGCCAGTGGCTCCTGCACACGACATGCATGTTTCTAGGCCAGATGGACATGTGTGGAGTCAGGCCTGGGAGCCAAGTCGTGTCAAGCCTGGGGGCAGCATGGCCCAGAGTGTGGGGCGGGCGCTGTCTGCAGGGAGCATGTGGTTGCCTCCCCATGCGTGGTGGTTGTGCAGCTTGGGAAGCTGAGGCTAGATGGACAGCAGAATCGGAGATCTGGCTCCTGGTAAGGCTGCCAGGGCCAGGAGCCCAGGAGCCCAGCCGTTCACTCGGTGAGTTAATAGCCAGTCACAGCCTGCTCTTTGGGCCACGGGCACTGATCCACAGGTACACTGATCCACCTTCAAGAGGCATCAGATTTGTGCCCAGGGGAGCTCCACGTCCTCCCTCAGCCACCAGGTGACCTGTGGCCTGTGAGGCTGTGGCTTTACTCCATCCCAGCCTAACAGGTGCCTCCCTCCTGCTCTGAGGGTTTCCATCCTGGACGAGGCCAGCAGAGGTCCCAGGAGGGCCTCAGGACCAGGTTCAGCTGCATTCACAGCAAGGCTGTGGCATCGGCCAGGCAGAGCATGCAGCCTGAGGGACAGTGAGCTGTTCTCCACGAGGGTTGAAGCTGACCAAGGCACGGAAGCCGTCAGCTGGCCTCAGTGGATGGCCCAGCAGTTCCCTCAGGCTGACCACTACCCAGGCAAAGGCATCACCCCTGGCCAGCCACCTCTGCCATGCTGGATCCTGTCTTCCTGGAGGCCTGGTAGCCTGGGACACCCTCCTTGGTGCAGCAGCAGTTTCTGGAACCTTCCTGAGTCGGGGACACAGACTCAGCCCTTCCCACGTGGACTGTCCAGGCTGGGGTGCTGGGTGTGTCTGGACAGCCGTCCTTAGTGCTCCAGCGCAAATAGAGCACATGCCTGGCTCCAAGGTGCAGTGAGCCCTGGAGTCCCAAGAGTGGCCAGCAGCCAATGTGCCTGGACAGCAGGGCAGAGGGCTGGGGCTGTGCGCACCCCAACCCTGCTGCAGCTAGAGCCCAGACCCTGGCCAGCCCCACAGGAGGCCCAGAGCAGCCCCGGCCTCAGCTGTGGGTGATGCAGTGGAGTCCTCGGAGGAGCAGATGCTCCCATGTGCAGCTCGGCCAAGTGGGTGAAGGAGGCACCTGCCACTTGGACCTGGAAGTCCACAGAACCACCCCCAGCAGGCGCTCCTGGGCAGAGGGTGGGCACAGACCTCATGAGGAGGCAGTGGAGACCCACACAGCAGGATGGAGGAGGACCAAGGTGTCCCTGGCTGTATTCGCAGGGCCTGAGTGGGGGGGCTGGTGACCCCAGGTGCAAGGAGCTGAAGGGTGGGAATTGTGGAGAGGTTGGGAGGCAATGGAGGGCACCTCAGGGTGGAATCTGTGGGGCAAAGGGTAGCAACCACCTGAGCACAGCTTGGGGGACAGCTGGGCGGCAGGAGCGACAACCCATCTGGGACTGGGATGTGTGTCCGCCTGGGTGATGTGGAGTTTCCAAGCAACCCCCTGCCGTGGTCCCAAGTGGCCCAGAGCTGCAGCACTGTGTGCTCATTGTGCTGCACTGTAATACAGGGTGGCCCTTCAGGGAGACAGGAGTTCATCCAGCAAAGGCTGCCCTCCCAGCATGGGAGGTCCTAGCGCTGCCATGCTCAGTCTGTGCGCTACGGCAGTGTAGCAGCATGGGAGGAGCCTGGGGTGGGCTGTTTGTCTTGCAGATTTGAGGAATGAAATCCATGGACACGGAGCAAAGTGACAGGTTTATTGAGTGATGGACAGCAAAGCTCCCAGGGGGTCGGGGTCCCAGGAGGGCTCTTGGAGAGCGGCTGCGGTTGAGGGGTTTGCGTGCACCTCCAGAAGAGGGTTGGCCCCAACCCAGTCTTGGGTAAGGCACTCAGTGCCCGTGCCATTCATGTGCCCCGTTGGGTTACTGTGCCTTTTTGGATGGGGCTCTGGGAACGAGGCATGGGGACTGGCCTGAACCTGGCTTGTGCCTGTGAACTCAGCCCTGCTGCACAGAGACTGGACATGGAAGGGCTCAAGCTCCCTGCCCGCCCACTATGGCCCTTCCTTCTGCCACGGTAGCATGCGAGAGGCCCCTCGTGGCTCCTGGCGCCTGCCCCCAGCCAGGGACCAGGGCTAGCAGTTCAGCTCGAGGTACACGGAATCATCTTGGCTGCACAGCCAGATGCATGGGGCATGCTGCGCAGAGAAGGTGACACCTCCATGCAGGCAGGAAGCACAGGGGTGGACGGGGACCTTGCTGATGGACAGCAGCAGGGGCATCTTGAGCCCCATGTCCCATGGGCAGCGTTCAGGGCACCAGGCTGGCCATCGCCACAAGGAAGGCACTGTAAGGAGTGGAGACTTGGCTGCAGTGAGGAGCACGCAGCCAGAGGCCCACCTGCATCCCACTGTGGCCTGAGAGGCTGGCCTGCTGGCCACGTCCAGAACCCTGGCTGTGATGAGCGCTTGCTCTAGCACAGATGGTGTGACGATGACAGACTCGTCACAGGCTCGATGCGTGTGAGCCGCGGTGGGACGGGATTCCCGGGGGGCAGGCCGGATGGCGAGCCCAGCACAGCATAGGAGGCTGCAGGAAGTCAGGAGAGCAGTGCAGCAGCCCTGTGGTAGGGAACTCAGGCTGTCAGCTGAAATGTAGGAAGTCCCGGCCCTCCTGCAGGTGCAGAGACCTCAGGTTGTCCTCGAACTCGCCCCCTGTGAGGTCCTGTAGGGGAACAGCAGGTCTGGCCTGATCAGGCCCTCCCTGGCTTCCTGGGATCCCAGTAGAGCCACCCAAGGCATCTAGGGTTGCCTGTGCCTGCCTGACAGCTGGTCCACTATGAACTTTTGCTCCTCTGCTAACGGGTGGGGCTAACTGGGCTCAGCCAGGGAGGGAACCGAGGCTCTGCTGTGTGCTAGTTGTGCTGGTCACTATTGGGGTGAGGTTCTCTGGGGCACCCCTGCCATCTGGTCTGCCTCACTCCACAGAAGGCAGCCACCCCCAAGTCCCGTGGGGCTCAGCTCACGGACTGTGCCCTGCCCCTTGCTCTGCTTGTCCAGGAGACCCACCTTCCCGCCTGACAGCCCTACTTGCCTGGTTCCCGCCTGCCCCACCCCATCCTGGCAGTGGAGCTGGAGCCAGGGACACCACCCTGGGGCCCCTGAATCTCTACACAGGCAGCTTACGAGATACCCTCTCGAAACAGCTCCTGAAAATGTGGCCTGTGTCCTCAGGCCAACACGGGCCTTTGAGCCTGGCCATCCCTCCCCGCCACCTGCCATTCCTGTTAGATGGGCTCTGGCAGGAACATCAAAGTGAGGAGACTTCCATTGGAGCACTGTGGCACCCTCATCTCCCCAGCCTGGGTTGGGAGCACAGGACAGCTGGCACCTCTTAATACAGTGCCAGCAGGCATGGAGACCTCGACTCCCCAGGAGGAAAGGGCTGGTGACCAGCAGTGTGGCCCAGTGAGAATCCAAACGCCCAGCCTCGGTCTAAAGGGCCTTTCCCCAAATTGAGTGGAGGCTGAGTCCTACCCCGACCAGGCCTCTGGGTCCCTCTGCTCTCCACCTTCTGGATGTCACCCAGAGAAGGGGGAGCCACAGCCACCCATGACCTGGCTTCCCTCCCTGGGACTCAGAGCATCCCGGCTGCTGGCCACAAGATTTGCCCAGTGTGATGCAGGGCGTGAGGCTCCAGGGGTGGCGAGCTGAGCTGCAGGGGCTTGGCCTGGACCACCCTCAAGATGGCAGGCAGAACCCAAGCAAGCAGGTGGGCCCTGCCCTGCGGCAACCTGTTCAAGGTGCCAGCCCTTACCTGCCCCAACAGAAACGTCCCTTTCAGGGGTTCTCGGCCAACTAAGGGACACTGAGCATCACACGTGGGAGAGAGCTTACTATGTGGTACACTGAGAGTGCCGAGATGGGCAGATGCCGCCAGAGAGCCATGGAGCTAGGCCTCACTGCAAAGACTGCCCACCATACCATGAAGCCCACAGCAGTGGCTGGGTGCCCAGTGGGCTCTTCTTAGCCTCAGACAGGAGGCCGCTGTGACGGCAACATCAAGTGTCAGAGACCTGCCGGGGCCAGGAGACGGGCTTTGTCCTGCACAAGTCAGGGGCACTGCTCAGCTTTGCTTGGGCTGACCTCAGTGAGCCCCGAGTAGAGTGCATCACCCATGCCCATGCAGAAGACCCCAGATTGGACAGGAGCTGTGCAGATGGCAACACAGCAGCGCTGTGAGCATTGAGGGCTTTCAGCAACCAGCGGACCAGCTATGACAAGGCCACCAATCTGAGGGTGGCACCCATGCAGGCTGCCCTCAAGCTGCCTCCTGGCCCAGGGCAGTGGCCACAGGTGACTGCAGCCATGTGTCCCCAGGCCACACTGTCATCTTACAGCAGAGTCCGAGGCCCAAGAGTCCCTGGCTGCAGCCCAGTACTCACCAGCTTCACACAGATGACAAAGGGTGGCAAGGCAGCTCTGAAGTGTATCACGGGAACACGCGGCTTGGGCCTCTCCTAGAGGGGGAAGATGCCAGCCACCAAGTCACTCCTCAAGGAAGTGCGTCCTTGGGCCCTCACCAGCTGGGTCCCTCTGCCGAAGGCCAGCAGATGTACGTGTTCAGTGCTTGGGGCAGGATGCATGGCTGGGCCCCAGCCCCCACCTGACCCCAGCTGCCATATAGCTACCCGCAGAGCTAACTGGGATGGCATGTACCTGAGGGACATCAGGTGGGACCCAGTGGACTGTGGGAGATGGGCTCAGCGCCAGCCCTCAACCTGGGGTGGGATGGGCCACCCCTGCCTGGAGGAGTAGGACACCTGTGACCCCCCCCCCAGGTACCTGGGCATCCTCGTAGCAGTAGAAGCCTTTCCTGATCTTGTTCTCGTCCACGTCGCAGAAGGCCACCACCTGGGATGAGCACAGAGGGCAGCTCAGGTGGGGTGGGGCAGGCAGGGTGTGGTAGAGGGGAGGTGGGCAGGCTGGGGAAGCAGGGGCCCACCTTGCCACGGCTGCCTGCCATCAGGCTGCGGTAAAGCCTGCGTCCTTGCTTGCCCGCATTCCAGATGGTGAAGGATGCCCAGTGGGACAGGACCCGCTCCTCCAGGAAGTGGACACGGTGGGTCCAGATGGTTGTCCTGCACCCAGGAAGAAGGGCTGGCTGGGGCTGGCATCTCCTTGCCTACCCGCTGGCTGCCTCCCACAACCAGAGGCCCCTGGAGCTGCCACGTGGCCCCATAGTATCCTGTGGGAAGGCTGAGGGCCACCCAGGCTGGCTGTGGCCTCCATGTGGCTCAGCCCGCCCACCCCTTGTGGCTTCAAAGCCTCCAGGGGTCACCAGGCAGTGGACCCACTGATCTGATCCCATTTCCCAGAGAAGCCACTCTCCCTACCTGGAAGCCACCTTTGGCCTTGGCCACCTGCCTGGACAGCAGGAATCAGGATTTCCGGGCCTGTCTCAAAGCGCCCCTCCCAGCCCTGTCTCCCCTGCCTCCTGGGCCCGGAGCATCTTGGAGGACCACATGCATGGTGGGCTGGTGTTCCCAGGATTCACCTAGAAGTGCATGTCCTGCCTGGAGATGTGTGGAGCTGCGGTAGGGGATTCCCCAGGCCCAGGCAGGTGGACAGCACCCCAACTCTGGACTTGGAAGTGCACAGGCAGGGCCCAGATTGGTCCACCCAGGTGGCCACGCATGTGCAGCTTCTACATCATCCAGCCAGAAAGCACTCGCACTCAGATCTGATGCGTGGGTGCCCTTTGCAGGAGGGAGGGAAGGGTGCATCTGAGCACCATCCCTTGGAGAATACCTGTGAGGGACACAGCACTGCTGTGTGGGTCAGCGGCAGAGGTGGATGTGCTCCTTGGGGGTCCCTGACCACACAGCACACAGTAGGTGAGAATGCACCTGACCACACACAGCACACAGTAGGTAAGAACTCAGGCCCAGGCCAGCCTGCTCCTGCTCAGACCTGGGGGACTCCAGCTGACTGGGGCACCTGCAGATGATGGGCAGTGCATTAACTTTCCAGGAAGGGCTGCTGTGTCACAAGCAAGAGTCTAGAGGGTATTGAGGGTGAGAAAGACTGAGGCACACCAAGAGGCCTGGAACAGCCCTCTGGAGGCTGTGCCTACCTCCGAGTTAGCGCTGCGCTTTGCAGAGCAATGGTTTGCCCGGTTTGGAGGCGGAGGGCCAAGGTGGAACGAGAGCACTGCACCTGGTTGGTTTGGACAGGTCAAACAACCAGCACCTGCACCTAACCACCCTGAGGCACAGACCTTGAAGTCCATTCAGTGGTGCTGCTGGAAACGGCCACCCATGAATGGAGTGCATCCAATCAGAAGCCCATGGACCCAAGGGCACATCAAGCCCCCACGAGAGAAGCCTAGCCCCCAGAGTTTACTCAACAGTCTCATTGGATGGGAACCCCACACCCTAACCCCGGTAGACGAGCTTTCCAAAGAGGAGGAGGTGCAGAGGCCACCATGACCAGAGAGCCTCTGCCTCCCTGTGCCCGCAGCCCCACCAGGAGTCAGCTCAGCTCCCTCTCCCTGCTGGCACGTGGCCCGCTCGGGATCCAGGTTCCCGCTCTGACGACACCCGGAACAGCTTCTTGGACTGTTTCCTCCTCTTCTCTGAGCACCTCTGAGCATGCTTTTGCATCGGCTCTCTTCCTTGCTCCCAGTGCAGCCTCTTAAGACCCTGTGGCCCCCTTCACCATCTCTCAGCCCACCCGGAACTCACATGTTGTGTATGGAGATCAACGGGGTGATGTGTGAATTGACTCCTATATGTGGCAGAAATGAAGACTGGATGAAGAAGACCTGTGATCTTCGGGCTCACGACTGCTATGCGCTTGGAGACTGGCCACGGATGAAGGTGAGGAGGCCACAAGGCCACTGCGGTCCAAGGCTCCTGTCACTGGGGGCAATTGTCTGCCTCTGGCACAGCTCATGCACCACAACTGCCTCCGGGCCGAAGGGTGTGACCTGCTAGCACCTTCTGCATCAGCGAGACTGGAGCAGCCACCACATAGAGGCCACAGGCCACACGGCTCAGACTCACAGGACAGCAGCCGCCTTCATCTGCCCCTGGTCTGTGTTCAGCAACAGCACGATACCCAGTGACTTGTGCTTGTCCAGTTCTAGAAGCTGTACACCAACTTTCAGGCAGGTCTACACCTGATGCCATGTGACAGAGGAGGGACAGGCAGCTCCCCAGTGCTGCAATGCATGACGGACATCACGGATGGCCTGAGTGTGCGATTGCAGTGCTGGGCAGAGCGCATGCTTCCTTCCCTGGGGTGGAAGAGCAGTGCTGAGTAGTGATGTGTAGCCTTTCTGTGTGGTGAGGATGGGGTCCAGGAAGTTCTGCAGAGCACAGCTCTTTAGCAAGCCCAGGGTTATGATTCAGATCTGTTGCCATGTGAGTTGCTGCTCGCACGCAAAGACTTTAATCCAACACAGAAACTCACATTAGGTCACTTGTTTTGTGTTGTGGGTGGCAAAGCCTTACATGGCGAAACAAGAGTTGTACACAAAGGCTGCGTCCCGTCTGCTGGCTTCAGCTGGTGTGCAGGGCCCACCCAGGTGTGCATCCCCCCCTCCACAGCCCTGGGCCAGGCTGCAGAGAGCCCAGAGGACAGCACGGGGGAGCGTTCCTCTCCCCACCCACTGAGGGGTCCTGGGGATGTCCTCTGCTCTCACACCTCTCGCACCGTCACAGGTGTCTTGCTCACTGCTAAGCAACACACTGTCACAGCAAGACCTGCCACCCCCAGAAGAGGGGCATTTGGACTATCCCCAGATGCTCCTGGGGCATGCTGGGCAAGTGCAGCTCCTGAGCTATACCCCAGTCTCTGGCCAATAGCACATGCTGAGGAATGCTGCTGAAGGGGCAGGCACCAATCTGATCAAAGCAATGAGCAGCTTTCCAAAGAGGAAGCACCCCTGGACTCCTGGCCAGCATGTGCAGCAGTGGACACCAAACTCAGCCCGTCCAGTGGTGGTGACACTTGTGGTGAGCACGTTTTCATCAGACACTGTGAGCTGCAGTGTCTGCCCAGGAGCTGGCATGCTTCTGAGCTTTGGGCTCTCCATGAGTCCTCCACACCAGCCTCTGCTGGCCATGTGACCGGGGGCATCTCCTCCCAGACTGTGATGTGCCCACTCCATTTCTAATGTGTCTCGATTCTTCTTCTTTAAGAGATGCCTGTCACTGTGCTGCCCACGCTGGACTGCAACCCTGGGTTCCAGTGATCGCCTGCCTCAGCCTCTCGAGGAGCTGGATTGTAGCTGTGCAGGCCAGCATGCCCAGCTCACACCTGAGGGGGTTGGGGGGTCTCTGCACCTGGCCACCGGAGGGCATGGTGGGGGTCTCTGCACCTGGCTGCGTGCTCCACACTGAGCAACACCATGAGCTTCTGGTTTCTTCACCAGCAAGCATTTTATTTGGTGGTGTCCAGCTTGTCCACGTTTAAGCGGTTGGTGATTTGCCCTGCCCTGGCAGTCTCTAGCAGAGCCTGTGGCTTCAGGTGGCCACATATCTATCAGGGACACTGTGCTCCGCTGTGAGCAGATAGATGCTTGTCCCACTGGCTGCCCACCTGTGCTTCCTCTGCCCCTTGCTGACTGCGGCAGCTTTGCCGCAAGCCCTTTGCTTTTTTCATGACTCTGCTGGCCACTCTGGGTCCTGCTCATTTCCATGTGAAGTTTAGGACAACACAGGCTTCCAGAAGTGGCGACTGCACATCTGTCAGTGGTGTGGGCAGCACAAGGTCCGCACGCCACCCGTGGTCCCTGTGTGTTCCAGGCCCTCAGCGGCTGGCTGTCAGGCTCTGCGTGCACATATGACGTGCTTGGCATCCTGTCTTTGAGACCACTGAGCATTTTCAAGTTCATCTTAACCCAGTCTGTGGAGGCAAGGGCTGGACCTGGATCTTGCAGCTGCCTGAGTTGTGGGCTGTGGCTTTGCATGCATGCTACCATCCCAAGGGTGTTGATGCAACCCCGGCCACTAACCCTGTGCCCTGGCCTGCGACCGCTGCCTGGCTGGCTGGCAGGCAGGGACCAGGCTGGGCCGACAGCAGTGGGGCAAGCGCTCAGCCTTCACAGGACGGTGCTGTGGGCTCATTCAGCTGCGACTGTATAGCTTGTGGTCCTGCGGCTCCCTCCACTGGCACTGTTTTCTATCCCTCAAGGTGGGGACAGGTGACTGCTTCTCGCCTCCACCTTGAAAGGGCTTCTGCAACCATCGTGAGCTGTCCATCTGGCAACTGCAGCCCACTGATGACACTAGGAATCCACGTCCTTTTAAAAGGTCCCCAGGAACCACCAGAGCCCTCTCCAAGTACTCCTGCAGAGCTGCAAGACCAGCTGTGCCACGAGCCCCCCAGCCCTCAGTGTGAAGGGACGAGACTGAGGTCATGTGGAAACCATGACCTCAGCTACTTGTGTCTCCAGGTGTCCTGTGGACCAGGCCACTGCCACAGTAGGGCTCCCACTGCTGATGGCTGAGTACCACCCCAGGTGTGTGGGTGCCCAGCACCACGTCAGGCTCTGAACAGCAGCGGGGTGTGCTCCCCAGAGCTGCATTCTCCTAACAGCAGAGCTCAGGCAAGGTGGAGCCAGTTCTGTGGCTGTGGTGCCTTCCCAGCAGAAGGTTCCACCAGCCGCTGCAACCTGGCAGCAAGCCTCAGCCCCACCCAGGTCGAGAGGGCACATGTACCCCTCCCAGTCCCCGGGTGTGCAACTGGCCGGTGGCCCAGCCACAGTCCCCTCCCTTTCCTGTTCTCAGCCCTCTGCCAGGCCTAGAGCAGCCTCAGGTGCCTCCAGCCCCTGCATGGCACAGAAGGACACTGATCTTCCCCTGGAAGGGCCCCAGCAGCTCCTGAGGGAGCTCACCCAGCAACCTTACCCTCTGTACCCCACTCACCACTTCCTGTGGGGACGCCTCCCACCAGGTGAGCCTCCGGGAAGAGCCTGGAGGGCAGCCACCTGTGTCCACCCACCAACTCAGGTGCCCACACACATCGTGGGCCTTGCCAGGTGTTACTGGAGCCCAATGTGACTTACTTACTCGAGGACAGAGTGCGTGGCCGCATGGGGGTGGTAGCGGTACAGCAGCAAGGTCTGGTCCACCCGGAACACCCCGCCCCCCTTCCTGAGGTGCTGGTAGAAGAACAGCAGGTCCTCGGGCACGCCCTGTGGGGGTGGACAGCAGCTCCAGCCAGTGGCAGCACCCGAGAAGGCAGGGACAGGACAGGGCCCAGAGAGGAGCCACCGGCCCATCTGGGAAGGCTGCTGACGCCCTACAGAGGCTCCAGGGGACACCTGGTAACAGTGGAGCAGCTGCTCTGAGGACTGGAGGCCAGGAGCTGGCTCTCCCACGTGTGGCAGAGGGAACCCCACTGTGCTATGGGCGCAAGGCCCAGGCTCCTGGGAGGCCCCAGGCCGCCTGCAGTTGTGGGCCTGGAAACAGCACCCGACAGGCCTGGGGGAAATCCAACTCCTACACAGCAGCAGACCCAAGCCTGGGGTGCAGAGGGGCTACAGGCGTCCCTCAGCTGGCCACACACCCTCCGCACTGGGTGGGGAGGGGGCTTCAAGTCAGAACTGCACCCAAATGAGGAGGTATGAAAAATGGCTGAGTGAGCACGGGTGCAGGGCCAGGCTCTGAGCAGGGCTGCTGTACAGGGGTGGATGTCTAGGCAGACAGGCCACGGGCTGGGTTGGGGGTGAGGGGCTGCAGGGCTTCTAGGCCTTTGATGGCCCCCGGCCCAGTACCTTGCACACCTGTGTTCCCGCACATAGCTTTCAGTCCAGACGGGGTTACCTGGAGCCCGAAGCTGGGTGCTGATGCTGCTCACAGAAACCCTGAGACCCAGTGGGTGCTGCGAGGACTGGAAGCCACCTCCTAAGCCCCTGGCCCAGGCCTGCTTCCTACTCACCTGTCCTCCCTCGTCAAATGGGCCCACATGGGAAAACCAGGCTCGCGAGCAGAACCAAGTGGGCATGATTACAGTGGGGCCATTCGAGGTGAACACCTGGAACAGTGAAGGTGGACAGCATTGGAGGGAAAGGATCACAGCGGGGCCATTCGAGGTGAACACCTGGAACAGTGAAGGTGGACAGCATTGGAGGGAAAGGATCACAGCGGGGCCATTCGAGGTGAACACCTGGAACAGTGAAGGTGGACAGCATTGGAGGGAAAGGACAGCTGGTCCCAAAAGAGGCCTGCTGCTCACAGTGTCCTTCAGGAAGCTAGAGGGATTCACATCCCTTCCCCTGGGACCAGGATTGTGACGGGCAAAGCCTGTAGCTGCCCAAGGGTAAAGAGAGCAATGGAGATGGGGCAGGTCCCAGAGAGGATCCACCAGCCACCCAGGACAGGCCCCTGCACTGGCTGCTGACCATCGTTCCCAGCTTTTCTGTGAACTACACCACCGACGTCCACACAGAGGAGCAGGGCGCCCGAGGCCAGGCCCCAAAACCCTTCCACAGGTTGTGGCTTCAGAGCTCCCACCTCCAAGGTCAAGCAGGCCAGGCTCACGGAACCCCAGAGTAGGAGGCCTTCCCTGTAGGGTGCCTGGGGAGGAGATGGCCACCCAGTGACACCTGGACCAGCCCCACTGCCACAGCAAGGGGCGCACATGCCTCTTGCACCTTGTTGGGCACAGAATGCCCACCAGATGCACGCACCAGACACGCACACACACAACAAAGATGCTGGGAAATAAACGCCCATGGGGTGACAGTGACTCCAGCAGCCTTCTGCTTGCAAGCCCAGGCCAAAAGCACCCAGACGCTGCACATGGCACTGCAGCTGCTGCCAGGTTCCTGGGAACTGTGTGGACCAACTCACATGTCAAAGGCTGGGACAGCCACCACCTGGTACCCCTGAGCACAAAGTCTTTGCGGTGGGGCCTCTCTGGTTAGGGACAGAAGGTGGCACCCAGCCTTGTGGCTGATGCAGAGGCACAGTGGGCACAGACTTGCTGAGCCCTGCTCACACCCTGGCTTTGCATTGTCTTGATGCCTGTGTTGTGGGACACGAGTCAACAGATGTGCAGGCCTCTGACACCTGCACTTCCCAGCAGTAGATAGCACCACTCCTCCAAATCTCCGTGCTGTCCCCTTGGCCATTACAATCAACTTCATGCTGTCATTTGGAACCCACTCTGTAGAACACTGAGCTTCCTGTTTCCAACTCTGGTTTGCTGAGGAGCCTGAGTGGGGTGGGTGAGTGTGCCAGGCTGGGCACTGCCACTATGCTGCCTACTGGGTATCCAGCGTGCCTGAGCATAGACGGCTTGTGTGCCAGGCTGGGAATCTGCATTACCTGTTGGAGTGACAAGTGACTGTGAATGTCAGGTTGAATAATGTACAACTCATCTGCTGCCTTTACCTCTCAAACTTTGCTTCTAAATTTTATTTAAAACCCGGCATGGTGGTGCATGCCTGTGATCCCAGCAACTTGGGAGGCTGAGGCAAGAGGCTTGCAAGTTCCAAGCCATCCTCAGCAATTTAGCAAGGCCCTAAGCAACCTAATAAAACCCTGTCTCAAAATAAAGGGCTGGGGCTGGAGTGGTGGTTCAGCGGTTGGAGTGCTTGCCTGGCATGCATGAGGACCCGGGTTCAAACCCTAAACCCTAGCACCACATACACAACTAAGTGTTGGAGGGATAAAGGCCAGATGAAAAAATAGTTTATTGTCTCTTTTCTCTCTCACTCTCCCTTTCTCTCTTTAAAAACAAACAAACAAAAAAGGGTGTGTGTGTGCTGAGGATGTGGCTCAGTGGTCAATTGCCCTGGGTTCAATCCCCAGTACCAAAAAAAAAAAAATTATTTGGAATTTTGTTTGTGTGGTTCTAGGGATTGAACCCAGAGTGCTTGACCACTAAGCCCCAGTCCCAGCCCTTTCTCTTATTTTGAGAAAGGGTGACGCTAAGCTGCCTAGGCTGGCCTTGAACCTCTGAGTAGCTGGGATGACAGGCATCCACCACTGTGTGTGTCTGGCTCTATTAAAATTTAAAAGCGATGCTCTGGTTTGCATTTGGGGCTCGTAGTATATTTCTGTTGGGTGGAACCACGTGTCTGTCTGCAAAATGATGTGATCTGTCCTTCAGGCATGAGACTGTGATGTGAGTGTGAGGAAGGCTGTGACAGTCCAGCACATCTGAAATGTGGCCTCCTCCGCAAGGCAGGGCTCCCCAGGGGACCGAGCATAGGTACCAGTGTGCTGGGTAAGGCTGGGCTCCGCTGAGGGTCAGCCTTCCAAGGGGAAGCAGGCCTAAATCAGCAGAACACAGGCATCAGAGGCAGCAGGGACGGAGGCCAAGCCTCTTGCTCATCTGGCCAGATCAGCCCTGCAGGCAACAGATAGGGCTGGGCCTGTGGGAAGGTGGGAAGGGGCTGCAGAGAGTTTTGGAATCAGCCCTTGAAGACAATAACCTTGGGCCCTGGAGAGGCCCCAAGGACAGGTGGCTCCAGGGCTCTGACACCCTGCGTGTGTCATCTGCCAAGGTTGCTCACATGGGCAGGGCCATGGGCATAGCCCAGGGACCACTGCAGAGGACACCACAGGGAAAAGGCAGTTGCACTCGCTGCGTGAAGAGCAGCAGAACCCAGAGGGCAGACAGGGCCACTGTTTCAATGGGCTACCCGCAGTGACTGGCCCCACAGGAGAGCAACGCCAGGGTGCCCGCAGTGACCCCCGCACACCACAGGAGAGCAACGCCAGGGTGCCCGAGTGACCTCCAGCACGCCACAGGAGAACAACGCTGGGGTGTCCACAGTGACCTCCAGCATGCCACAGGAGAGCAACGCCAGGGTGCCCGAGTGACCCCCAGCACGCCACAGGAGAACAACGCTGGGGTGTCCACAGTGACCTCCAGCATGCCACAGGAGAGCAACGCCAGGGTGCCCGAGTGACCTCCAGCACGCCACAGGAGAACAACGCTGGGGTGTCCACAGTGACC
>PVKS010021851.1:0-34600 GCA_004027875.1 Aplodontia rufa | reverse complement strand
GAGATGGAGGTTTAATAGGAGGGACTACACAGCAATAAATCATCTACATACTGAAGGAGAAAGGAATTAGGGAGAGACAGCTGGGTAAGGTCATGGGCTAGAGTTTGTCCAAAAAGGTGGGGACTGTCTCTAAACCGCTGGGGAAGCACAGTCCAGGTAAGTTGGGAAGAGGTATGGGTGTGTGGATGGGTCCAGGTAAAGGCAAAAATATCTTTGGAGTTGGAATATAGAGGAATGGTGAAAAAAGCATCCTTAAGATCTAATACAGAGAAGTGAGAGGTAGAGGCAGGAATTGAAGATAGGAGATTATAAGGGTTAGGGACGACCAGAGTCAAGGGGACAACAGCATCACTGATGAGGCAGAGATCCTGTATTAGGCTGAAAGAGCCGTTAGATTTTTTTTTACTGCCAGAATAAGGGTATTAAAAGAAGAGGAGGTGGGCCAGAGATAGCCTTTCTGTAAAAGATCTTGAATAATAAGTTGTAACCATAGAAGGCTCTTGAGAGGGAGGAGATATTGGGATTGTGAAGGGAAGTAGGTGGGGTCCTTTCAGGCAATTTGAATAGGGGGGCAGGAGGCAAGGGAAGGCAACATGATGTCCCAGACAATAGGATTTACCTGGGAGGGTGGTAGAGAGCATTTTATTTGGGATAGGAAAGGGGGATTGGAGGTGGGAAGCACCAGGTCAGTCGGAGTAAGGAGGTGACTGAGCTAGGAGAAGTCAATGGGGGTGGAGGAATTGGAGAGGGGCCAGGCTGAGTTGAAAAATGGAGAGTAGCACCCAATGTGGATAGTAAATCTTGTCCTAATGAGGGAACAGGACAAGAGGGCTAATTAAAAAGGAGTGGATAATAACAAGAGTATCAATTTGACAAGTCAAGGGTGGGGTTTTGCAGGGTATATAGGGTTTGCCTTCCACCCCAACACTGGGAGTTTGGGTGGACAGGGTAGGGCCACTAAAATGTAAGAGAGTAGAAAAGGTGGCCCCTGTGTCAATCAGGAAATAAGTGGGTGTGCCCGCCACTGTAAAGATTAGTGATGCTGGTCAGGTCCAGAAACCTCGGGCCCCCTCAGTCCTCCGTTGCTGGTCCCAGAAGGTCGATTGAGGTGAGTCTGGAGGAGTGGCGGCACTGTGTTGAGGCACAGTTGGATGGTCCACAGCCCTTGACCTGTTTTCTTTCATTTGGGACATGGACCAGGGTGGTTGAGGCTATGGTCAAGCTCCGGTCCAGTGACCTACCCTGCCACATTGGTAACAGTAGGTTGGTGACTTCCGTCAGGTAGGCAATGGCTGTATTGGGAGTTGGGACCCTGGAGTGGTGGGTGTGGGCAGGGGTTTTGGGAAGATTGAAGAGCTGTAGCTAACACTTGACATTTTTGTTTTTGCCTGAGGTCATCATGGCTGTTATAAACTTTAAATGCCACGTGTAGAATTTCAGGTTGGGGTGTAAGGGGACCTCTTTCTAACTTTTTTAGTTTTAGAAAAATATCAGGGTAGGATTGGGAAAAGAAGTATGTCATAAGAAGCTGTTGGCCCTCGGGAGAGTCAAGGTCTTGGTTAGTGTACTGGTTCATAGCCTGAGTTAATCTCGCCAAAAAGGCTGAAGGGTTTTTGGTCTTTTCTTTAATTCTTTTCCTGTAACTTTTGGAAGTTAATCGGCTTAATGATTGATCTCCGGAGGCCAGCCAATATACAAGTTTGAATCTGGTTATGGCTAATTCTATGTTTAGAATTATTATAGTCTCAATGGAGGTTTTGGTCAGGGACAGCTGTAGCCACCCGGTTGGGTGGTGTGGATTGGTTTGATGGACCTCATCAGCATGGGTTTGGGTCTGTCCCCAAACTCATCCATGCTCCTCAGGGATGAGGGTATTAGAAAGGATCATGAAGATATCATGCCAGGTAAGTTCATAGGAATGGGTGATATGTTGAAATTCCTTTATGAAGGTGGTTGAATTAGAGGAGAAGGCACCCATACACTTTTCAATTTGAGATAGATCAGAAAGGGAAAAGGGGTCATGAATGCAAACAACATCTTCAGCAACTGCAATTTCATGAAGGGGATCTAGATGGGGGGTAGGATTACTGGCGTGGTGGCCTAGAGGACTCGGATCCCTCTCTGGGGTAGTGGCAGAAACTGTAGTGATGGTGGCAGCAGCAGCAAGGCGGTTATGTTTGGCAGGATTATTGCATGATCTTGAGAGAGTTGTGGGAGGGATGGATAAGGGAGATACCCATGGGGAATGGGGAGAGGAAGGTGGAGTGTGATTAGGCTCTGAAGTTGGCGCAGGTTGAAGAGGGGGCCAGCGGCAGGGAGGTGGTTAGTCCACTGGGTCAAAGTCAGATGGAGCAGATGCAGAAGCCACAAGGGGAGGGGCAGCCATGGTACCAGTAATGGTCAAAGGTTTTAAAGCAGGTAGGAGTTGAGGTGGATTACAAGACAGACAGAGAAAGGATCTAGAGCAGAGAAAGGAAAAGGCTTGAATGTAGGAAATCTCTTTCCATTTGCCCATTCATTTCAATCCCTTAAAATGTTGGGATTGAGAGTGCTATTAAGCAGCCATTTTGAGGAGTTATCTAAAGGGTACTGGGGCCAGGTTTGATTACGAATGAGTTTGAGGGTTTTAGGTCAGGAGTGAGACATAGAAACTTAAGGTTATCTAAAAGACAACCAAAAGGAGACTCCCCGGAATGGAAGGGCCAGACCCCATGGCGATACATGCACTCCGAGTGCGTGTGGCAAGGTGGGTTCAAGAGCATTCTTGAGAAGCCAGCTTCCACAAAAACCACAAGAACATGGCAAGTGGGTCATCACCTTGTTTTGCCTGTGTCTGCAAGGGGTCCAGGACCCCTCCCTGGTGCTGAATGCCGCAACGCTGGGAAACAGCCGATGAGTGGGGATCCTGGATCCCCAGAGAGAAAAACGGATATTGCCATGCAGAAAAGGCCCAACCCCAAGCAGACTTACCTGAAAGTTGAGCCAGTGTTTGGATGGACAAGGGGAGGATTGGGCTAATGGAAGCTCAGCTCCAGGAAGTCACATGACCTAGGGCAACTCAACCCAAAAAGAAATGGGGAGCAGGCACACTGGAGATATGAGATCCGAGTCACGGCACCATTGTTGGACATGGTCACACAGCAAGGAGACCCCTGGTAACTGAGACAAGAGATTTTATTAGGAGAGGTAGCAACATGGCTGCTCCCAGGACTGGAGAGAACAGCAACACGTGGCCTAGAGTGGGTGAATTTATTAGCTCTCTGGCTCTCTCCCAAGAACAGGGCTTGGGTGGGGGATTTGAAACTGCGGCTGCGCCAGGACATTGGTTACGTGCAGGCTCAGGTGTGGTGAGGTCATGTTTACCGTGGGAAAAGCTTACTGTGGCTGGGCCAGGGCATTGATTATTGCTGCTTCAGGTGTAGTGAGGTGGGGTGTGCCTCTAAAAGAGTGTGTTTTATGAGAGAGGAATTTGTATCTACATCTGAGAATGGTCATCATTATTGACAGTCATCTAACAACAATTCCTTTGTCCCTAAATGGCCCAATTTCAAATCCCCTCACCCAAGCCCTGTTCCCACCCCAGAGTCAATACATTTGCTCACTGCAGACCATTCAGTGTGTGCTGTTCTCTCCGGTCCCAGGAGCAGCCATCTTGCTGCCTTTCCTGATCAAATCTCTTATCTCAGCTACGGGGTCTCTTTGCTGCACAAGCATGTCCAACAATCCATCCTCACCAGCCTATAAGCCCCAGTGGAAGCCAATTTCCATCTTGGAATAAGAAAGGGCCCAAGAAACCTGATGTTTATATTGTTGTTTTTATGAATGATCAGTTCAAGAATGGGCTTGTGATCTAGTTTCAGCCACAGCAGCGTGGAAAGAAATTACTTGTTCAGGCTGAACCCTCATAATTATCCCTTGTTTTGATCTGGATGATTTCATGTCTGATTGGCTGCAGCAATACATTATGAACCTGTGTGATGCTGTCACAGAGTGTGGGTGCTGACACAGTGTAGAGTTTGCAAGGCCTTGTACAAAGTCATTAGCTGTAGGTGATTATTTACATTTAAAATTTACTTACTAAAAATTAAATAAAATAAAAATTTTAGTTCCTAAGTTATAGCCCTAGGGGCTGGAGTGGTGGCTCAGCCATTAAGGGCTTGCTTGGCATGAGCAAGGGTGCAGGTTCAAATCCAGCACCACAAACACAACAAAGTGTCAGAGCAACGAAAGCCACATGAATAACTAAATAAAATTGATTCTGTCTGTCTTTCTCTCTCTCTCTCACTGTCCCTCTCTCTTAAAAAAAAAAAATATATATATATAGCAGTACTTTTTAGTGCTCAATAGCCACCTGTGGCTGGTGGTTGCCATTGGATAATGCTGATAAACAACATTTCTATTATTGCAGAAAGTTAGTTCTATCAGGCAATGTTGGCCTAGAGAATCACAATGGAATAGCACTGGAAACATTAAATTAAATCAACCTTGAAGCTTTGTCTACCTCTGGACTTCCAGACATGTGAACCAATAAATGTGATTGTTATTTAAGCCAGTTTTAACTCAGCATTCAAATTTTTTTCCTAGCTGAAAACATCCTAGCTAATTTGATAGTTAAGCTATTTAAATATTGAAATTTAAGATATTTTGTGCACCTGAAAGGAAATGTGATTCATTTCAATAATAGCTCCTATGGGGCTGGAGTGGCAGCTCAGCAGCTCAGCCCTTACAGAGCTTGCCTGGCATGTGCAAGGATCTGGGTTCAAAACTCACCACTACATACACAACGAAGTGTTGCAGAAATAAAAACCAGATGAAAAACTAAATAAAATTCTCTTTCTCTCTCTCTTTCACTCTTAAAAAAAAAAAGGAAAAAGAAAAAGAAAACCCAGCTCTTATCATTGTACCTGGTCCTTTCAAATTCATTAAAACTATTAGCAAATTAATAAAAGAATGATTAAATATATTGCAAAGCTCCTTCCACTTACTATTGTATGTTTTCCTCACAATAACAGCTTTTAGGCTTATGTTTTTTCTGAAATCAAACTAATTTATTTAGGCCTTTTGAAATAAAGTGCAACATCCTTGCAAGTTTTAAGTTCATCAAAAGCCCTACTGAAACAACCAAGAAAGAATTGTTTAACAAGATAAAGGAGGACCGCTACTCCTTAAAGCCTTGTAGCCGCATATGGTTTAACATCAGATGTAACTGGCGAACCTCTTGTGCACCATCCCTTCCTATTTGTCATATTTAGGTGCAAAATGGGATTCATTAAAGGGCAATGTAACAATAGGGGGCAATTATATTTTTATCATGAAGCAATCACTTTTCTCAGAAAAGCTCAGGCACCCATCTGGGGCTCCTGCCCTAGGGGGGCAGTTTTCTTTTGATAATCTCACCTATTGAACTGTCATGTTCTATTGCTCAATTAATTTAGCCCAGTAGATGGTTCAATAAAAATGTTCCCTCTATTCAGGCGATTTGATGACTCTTTCTGCTCTTTCAGACCAAACACAATGAAGTCATGGACATGAGTTGCTGCAGCTGCACACAAAAGCTTCCAGACCCCTGGCTGCCCTGGGGTGTCCTTCCTGTGTCTGTGTGCTCTAAGGCTGATGAAGAGGGAGTGTCCCTGATCTGACTTTATTCCTTTGAGAAAGAACCAGGCAGCTTTTTCTGCACTCAAGACATTCCGGTTAAATAAATAACAGAAATCTCTAGTTGAGATCTAAAGCTCATATTTGACCACAGCAAATCAAAAATAAACCCTAGCTTTTGTGACCACGGGAGTGCTTTATACCATGCACTGAACACTGTCAAAATATGCTTTGAATGCCAGTAACGGTAAACCATTGCTTTATTTAGTTATCACTTCTTAAAATTGTCTTTTAATAATTAAATGTGGCAATGTTTGAAATTTCAAGAAGTTCAAAAGGATAGGTAGCATAGAAAGCAAAAGTTCTTCTTCTCCACCTCATCACCACTACCCTAACTCACTCTTTCCTCTTAGATGACTATTGTCCTTCCTTCTGGGTGCATTTACTTCTAGAGATAGCCGCTATATATGTTCAAGCCACATAAACACACACTGGTTTGTGCATGCTGTGTTTCCATTTTGCGTAAATTGCATACATGAAATGGAATCCTATTGTACAGATTGTTATACATATAGCTCTTTTATACTTTTTTTTTTAAAGAGAGAGGGACAGTAAGAGAGACAGAGAAAGAGAGAAACAACTTTACTTAGTTTTTCACATGGCCTTCGTTGCTCCAACACTTAGTCGTGTACATGGTGCTGGGGTTTGAACCTGGGTCCTCGCGCTTGCCAGGCAAGCGCCGAAACCACTGAGCCACCGCTCCTGCCCCTCTTTTATACTTTTTAATATGTTGTGGTATTTGATTTCTTGTGATACCAGACATGAAATACTGTTTCATTTAAGGAAGAAAAACTTCATTCCCTGGAATTTCTTATCAATTATTGGTGGCAATTATAAATTATTTCCACTTTCTCCCAATACCATACCCATGCCAATACCAATACCCATACTGTAAAGAACATCCATGTGTCTGTGTATGGATGTGCAGACCTACATTACATCTACCTCTAAGTGTAAAATCTGTAGTCAAAAGGGATGGTCATAATACATTTTGTCAAGATGATTTGCATTCCAGAATTAATATAGATGTTCATTTCTCACATTTTAATTATTCATATTATAAACTTAAATTTTCCATTGCAAATCTGATGGTCAACAAATATATTTATACTTACTTGTCTACTAAGTATAAGCACGAATTTATTTTTTTTGTAATTTTCAAATCATTATTCTGGAAATAGCTTATTTATCTCCTTATCCACTTTTCTATTAGGTTGGTTTTTTCTTATTGATTTATGAGCTCTATGATGGATTTATGATATTTATCATAAATATCTAGTCTTCGCTTTATCTGTGATTTTATTCCTGTTTTTTCTCTTTCTTTTCTTTCTCTTTCATATATGTTGTCTTTTCCCCCAATAAATATGTGTTTCCAACTATTATATATATGTGTGTATATATATGCAGATATATATATGTCTATGTATTGTCATATTGTATTTGTATTAACATGTTGTTTTGATGTATATATACTGTGGAATCACTAACTCTAATTAACATGCATTACCATACATATTTAAAATTCTCTATGGTGACAATATTTGAAATTTACTGTTAGTGGTTTTCAAGAAAAAATACATTACTATTAACTATAGCAACTATATGTATAATAGATATTTTGAAATTATTCCTATTATTTAACTAAAATTTTGTATGGTTTGATTTACAACTCTCCAGTCCATAATAACCCCCATTCCACATTACTTCTATCCAATGAATATTTTTAAATTCCAAATATGGGTGAGATCACATGTAGTGTTTTTGTTTCCTTGCACTTGATTTATTTTGCTTGACAGAATGTCCTCCAGGTTCATCCCTGTTTTTTTCAAATGGCAGGATTTCAATCTTTTTTATTGAAAAGTATTGCACTGTGTACATGTGCATTTTCTTTATTCATTCATCTGTTAATGGACACCAAAGTTAATTTCATATCTTGGTTATTGTGAATAGTGTTGCAGTAAACTTGGGAAATTGATGTCTCTTGACATCAGTTTCATTTCCTTTGCATATATTCTCAGTAGTGAAATTGCTGTATCATATGAGCTCTTTTTTAAATTTTCTGAGAAACCACCATAGGGTTTGCCATTATGGTTTTACCGATTTGCATTCCTATCAACATTGTGCAAGTGTTCCCTTTTCTCCACATCTTTGTTAATTGTTATCTTTTTTTTTCCTGATCAGGTGTGAAGTGATATTTCTCTGTGGTTTTAATTCGCATCTCCCTAATCAGTAATGATATTGTACATTTTTGCCTATTTTTTGGCTTCTGGATTATTTATTTTAATCAGGCAAACTCTCACCATCGTAAATAAGCTAAGCCTGTAGATTCTTTTACTAAAATCATGCTTTAAATATTTATCTAAAATCAACTTGACATATATTTGCCTATAATAGGAGACAAAAATTAAATAAAATATTTTAGGAAATTTTCTTCTAAATGCATATGTCTTCCTAGGATTCTTTCTGCTTCATTATTTGAATTTCTGTCTACATCTATATATATCATATTGAATTTCCATTTGTATATATTACCATACATATATGTAATATTTATGTTTCCAAAACTTCACTTTTGGGACATGTACATGTTTTGTGTATTTTTTCCTAATGTGTTGCCACTTTAATTACTCTGTCATATTTGTATTATATTATATATTATATTAATATTATAGCTTTTATGTTTTATATCTTATTTTTATAATTCAAAAATGTTATTAGTTTTTATTCTGATATATAAAACATAACAATTATACATATTAATGTTGTTCCATGTGATGTTGTGGCTCATGTATATATGTTATATTTCAATAAGGTTAAATACATCTATCTCCTAACCTTATAACATTACAACATTTTTTATGATGAAAGCATTCAAAATCATTTCTTTGAGTCTTTCAAAATATTCAGATATTATATTTTAACTCTGAGAGCATAGATGATATCATTATTTCCCTTTCTCAATGATTTATTGACTACCATTAGATATCTTCCCTTCAAGGTAAACTTTGTATTCACTGCAAATTCCATCCATAAAATATTTTTGATATTTTATATTTGTTTCTGCATAGATAAAGAAGAATTTGGTGGCAATTGACATCATCAAAACACTGACTCCTATCATCCAGAACCATGTTATGACTTTCATTTAATTCCAGTCCTCCTTTATGTCCTCCAATAAATTTTTATAGGTTAGCACATATTGGTTTTGAAAGATTTTTCTTAAAATTTATTCCTGAATATTTATCACAAAAAAAAAACCTCTTGGGAATTCTTTATGTTGGTTCTGACAGCAACAGAAATCATAATATGTTTTCTTCTTACCACAGCAAACAAATGGAATTAATAGGCTGCTGGTCTTTTAAATTATTTTAAGTTCACATTCTAGAATGTTGGCTTGTCCTTTGCTGACATGAACTTAACTCTCAAAAATATATTTCTTTATTATAAATATACATTTCAATGTTTTATGCATTCCTGAGAAATTCTCAAACAAGTCTATAAGGAGATCAAGAATGAAAATGCTCATCATAGCTTTTGTGTGTGTGCGCATGAAGGTATATAGCTAAATGGAGTGTACGTGTCAGGGGGGTGCAGAGAAAAATTGATGTGTAAATTTTGATGGAGAGGTTTTTAAAAATAGCATAGTGACCCTATTTTGGATACCCTCTATGTTGTAGATTACTATATGTTATAATATTTAATTCTAACATTGCTTTAATTATGCTCAAAATTAAGAAATTTTGTGCTTTACCTGTACTTTGTGATTGAAGAGGTTTATCTTGCTCTATGAGATGAATTTCCAATATTCATGTATAGTAACAAAAAATATAAGAAAAAAGGTTTTTTTTCCTTACAATCAGTTCCTGCTGTGCACAATTGAATCACATTGTTTCTTAAATCAGCAAATCTTATATTTATTATTAGGTACATAAGACACTTAGGAATCTAAGAAGATATAGAATGCTGTGTAACTTAATTTCTGATTTTCATATATATTGCATTCAATATTAATTTTTTGTACAGGATACCATATTAGGGACAATATTGTGAGATCAAAAGCATTTATTTAATAGAGTCATAGGGAAGTAAAATTAGTATGTAATGTATTTGGACACAAATAATATATTTTTGATGATAAAGTGTGGTTAGATTTGCAGAAAAGTTTTATTTAAATTTCAAGTAGTAATATTTATATTATTTTAAAAGATTGAATTTTAGGTGATAAATTTGACATGACTTTATGAAGTTGAGAAAACAGAAATGAGCATTGTAAATGAGAAATAACAAAAGGCAAGTGTAAAATTGAACTAGTTTAGTGAAACATGAGAGTAGAGAAGGTGAGAAATTACTTGTTCAGTTTTTAAGAGACAGTGCATTATTCCAGTCTTATTTGTGGGCTGTATCAAGTGTCTCTGTTTCCTAAGGCATGAGTAAAGATTTTTCAAAGGTACAGTCAAATACATACGAACAGTAGAATCAATCTCTATGGTTCACAGAAATTTGAAAATGTGCTTTTTGGTAAAAATGCAACATGACCATTCTGTTAAAGTTTATTATTTTCTCAAAGCTATTTAGGTTCTAAGTTCCTGATGGGTGCATCACAGCATTATAGAACTTCAGAGCTGAAAAGGTCTTGGAGATCATTTTGCTAAAGTTCGTATTTTTGTTAAATGAAGAACAAAACACACAAAAAACCAATAACTGCCCTTGCATTTTTAAGGCTGGCTGTGAACTGCATGGTCTTAAAAGGGGAACAATGCTGTCACATCCATGTGAAGAGAACAGAGACATCAAGCTGAGAAGGGATGAAAGATAAATTTAATTACCAAAGAACTCAACTCATGTGCTTCAGCTGGATTCACACACGACATAGGACATCAACAGAAGGAGGAACATCTTGAAGGGGGAATAGGAAAAGAGCTATTACCTAAAAGCAATAAAGGATGTTTTGGGAGGAGTTAACATACTTACCTGCTATTTAGGACTTCAATAATTTAAATATACAATAAAAGTGATACCAGCCTTAATTGGATATTAAATGTGAATCTAAATCAATTTAAATAGTGACAAAAATAACTTACATACTTGGGACTTTATTTGCAAAATACCAAACTGCATTATAATTCACCTATCTTATTTGGAAAGTGTGTGATTAGATTGTGACAGCACATTTTATCTCAACTCAAAAAAGGAATATTTCAGTTAATTCATCCCCGTATTTTTAGGCTGCTTTCTGACTTTCCCAAGTGAGCTTTTCATGGGTTTTCCCAGTTCTGTTCACATACTGAGTCTTCTTTTTTTCCTACGTTTTTTGTTGGTGCATTATAGTTGTACATAATGATGGGATGTGTTGTTACATGTTCATACAAGCACACACTATAACAATATAATTTGGCCGATATCAATCCCCAGCACTTCCCATCTCCCTCCCCACCTCTCATCAGTTGGTTCCTTTCCTCTACTGATTTCCCTTTGACTTTCATGAGATCTGTCCCCACCTGATTTTTCCTTTTTCCTTTCTAGCTGCCACATGTGAGAGAAAACATAACCCTTGACCTTCTGGGTTTGACTGTTTTTCACTTAGCATAATGGTCTCTAGTTTCACCTATTTTCCTATAAATGATGCAATATCATTTTTCTTTGTTGTTGAATAAAACTCCATTGTTCATATATATCACATCTTTATCCATTCAAAATATGGGTATCCACGTATCACTGTGGTATGATGACTTTAATTCTTCAGGATAAATGCCACGTACACTGAATCTTGATAAATACATCCCAGAATCACATTCTTAAATGTCAAATGGACATTTGTTAAATTTTTAGTTGATTAGGATGGATAGGAGAGTAATATAGTGGACATTATAATACATTTAGAATCGAATATTTGGGTTGACTTATTATTACATTATTTTGTAAAACCGTTAATTTTTACAGATATTCACCTCTTAGACAAAGAACACTTGCCAGTACAGAAATCAAATTATTTAAAATACATGATAGAAAACTTTTTGAAATGAAGTAGTGCAATTGTAGCTCAATATCCATATTTCTGAAAAATGGAGGCTAATGACAGACTGTACAAAGTTTAAAATATTTTTCATGCCATAAATTAAATGTAAAATTACAAATTAATTGAGGAAGCAATATTTGCCAAGATCACAGAAATCAGAACTATTTAAGACGGATAGCCTTTAAGTTTAAGATGTTCAATGACATTCAAAATACTATAAATGCAAAATAAAAATATGAGAGACCATTCTTCACCTGTTTGGGAAAGAGCAAACACTTCAATAATACCTTGTGTTAGTTTCTGACTGACAAAAGGAACACTCATACATTTATTAAAAGCACATAACTCATTACAATTTCTTAAGAGAAAATTTGTCAAGAACTATGAATATTAAACCTACACATACACTGTAACTTTGTAATTCTGCTTCTAAAATGTGTGAACAAATATTTACATAAGATCCATGGATCTTAATAGTTTATATTATCAAAAGACTAGAACCAAATAAATATCTGATGATGAAATGTTCATTGGACAAATTATGTTACAATTACATAATGGAATACTATACAGTCACTATTTGCAACAATCTTCAAAACATATTATATAGAGTATTCTACTATTTGAAATGATCTACATTCCTCATTTTGTATGTTTATAAAATGAATGAATGGTCACAAATTATGTATGCACAGAACACCTGAAATAATAAAGAAAGTAATAAGACATGCTTGTCCGTAAAATACAGGTGGTCAGACTAGGGAGACATAGTGCCATACCTTTTGTACTATTTGAATTTCATTTCACTGTACTCATTTTTCTTATTACAAAAGTAATTAATTTTTTACTGATTGTATTTAGACTAATCGTAATTCACAATGACAAGGCAAACAGCACCCAACCAAATTTCTCCACATTTTATGGAAGTATCATCTGATCACAGGGTCTCTAAGCTGAATTCTTAGTGACTTTGGCCAATATTTAACAAAGTAATACAAGTAAATATTGACTACTAAGTAACAAGCACTCAGTAAATAATAGTAATTACTATGATTATTTTATTTTTAAGATATTTCAGTTACTACAAAGCCATACATACAAATTAAACTTTCCACCCCTTTGACATAAATACAAATAATATTAAAACTTTACATTTCTTTTTTTAACTCACATTTAATCAAAATTTCCTACCATCTAGGGAAGCGGAGAGGATTATGAATCTTTGAAAACTTCTGTTTACAATTTCGGTCCGTGAACTTTTACAGCTGTAATTTTAAAATTACACCAACGTTTATTTCTCTGAAATACAAGAAACAGTCCATCCACAAGACTGCTTTTATAAACAGTGCTGCTTATAGGTAGTTGAATAAATTATGGCTAAGAATTCCAAGGAGCAGTCCCCACATTTCTGAATATGAACTGTTCATGCACAAAGACAGAATTTGGCCCAATTCCCAACACAACTGATGACAGAGTGCACAGAGTTTAATCCTTCCCTATTTTAAAATGTATTTGTATATTAGTGTTTAACTTTGGCACTGAGTCTTCAGAGGCTTGCTATTTTGATAACAGATCCATTTTTGTTTCTTACTCAATTCTTGGAGGCTCACAATTTTAATCACTGCATTGATAATTGCTAACAAAAGAAAGTTCTGAAAACACATAAAATAATTCTATAATTTTGGTAGACCTTAGCTTATTTACCTTAGTTACAAATGTATTCTATGAACTGAATACATTCTAGGTATTATTGAAATAAAACATGATTTGTTCATCTGTAATTTGTTCATAGATTACATGTGATGAAAATTCATATGTGAAATATTTCTCATAGAACTTAAAACAGCTCCCTCTAAATCAATTTTAATAGGGAAATAACATTGATATCAATGGTATGTTCTGGGTTTTATATTTAACTTTAAAAGTAAATGATATTAAGACCCTAAAAGGAGTGTCTGGCAGCTTCTAAAAAGTATCTAATATTATTTGCCTACGTGTGAGTGTGGAGTAAAGTACTTTGTCCTCTGAAGGTTTTCATGTGCTGATGGGATCTTCCATAAGAGGTTGGCAACTTCCTGCAAATGCTCAATGACAAAGCATACATGAAAAGAATGAAAAAGTAACTTTTTTCCATGGGAACTTTTTTACAAGATGCCAAAGAAAATAACTGTAGATAATGTATGGAAACAAATCCTACCACTGCAATAAAAAAGAACTAAAGAGCCTTCAGAGACCATAGGCACCAGTTAGCAAAGGCTTTTTGAAACATTTCTTGGACATTAAGCTTGGAGCAAAATGCTTTGGTGTTAGATTCCTGTGCTAAATCATTCAGGTGTAATTTCTTTTTTAGTGTGCTTTCTGTTCTTCAATGTACTCTTAGGAGAAAGGCCACAAGTATGTCACTTGGCCACACTGCATCCTTAATGACATTTCTAAGTCTGCCTTAAACACCTCTCTAGGATTGCTGTGGATTGTCAGCTTAGGGTAAGAGGGTAAATTCCACAGAATGCCACTTCATAATGATTTAATTTATTTGTATGTTTATTGGTTAACATTTCCCATTCACAAAGATGTCACAAATGCCAAGGAAAGTGATTACAGTTTCATTATTTGTGATAGCACCCAAATTTTCAAGTTTCATGAGAGTAGGACTATTCTAGGTAATTTTTCTTGTAAACGTTTATTGTGGAGATATTGTTTAATTTGTTTGTTTTTTGGTGTGTGTGTGTGTACGTGCACCTACATGTGTGTTTTGTAAGGTATGGTCTCTCTATGTTGCCCAAGCTGGCCTCAGACTCCTGAACTCAATTGATCCTCCTAGCCCAGCCTCCTAAATAGCTAACCTACAGTTATCTGCCAAGGCCTTTCTTTATCTTTCCTTCCTTCTCCCATTCTTTCCTTCCTTCCTTCCTTCCTTCCTTCCTTCCTTCCTTCCTTCCTTCCTTTTGTCCTTTTCTTGTAATAGGGATTGAACCAAGGAGCACTTTATCACTGAGCTATATTCCCAACCCGTTTTATTTTTTATTTTGAGATAGGGTATTGCTAAGTTCCTGAGGCTGGCCTCAAACTTTCAGTTCTGCCTCTGCCTCCTAAGTTGTTGGAATTATAGGCATGCATCACCACAATGGGACAGAGGTAATGATTTTTAAAGATAAAAATCACCCCCAAATTTATCACCACACCAAATCAAGTATTTTCATTTTTCTGCATATTCTTCTGGTTGTTGTATAAAGATGATGTTTAAACATTGCACTCTTTACCCATTATGTTCTACTCAAAACTTTTCAAGAAAATATATTTTCCATTTCAATATTTCAAAGTATTTCTGCAGACTGTCTTCATTATTTTATATTCCCCTTTATTGCTTATGAAGACCATTTTCTATAACTTGAATAAAAATATTTTTTTTTCTGTAGAAGATGAAATAATGAAAGTCACTTGATTCTACCCTTCTCAGATTCAAAAGAGGACTAGGGGGTGTAGCTCAGTGGTAGAGTACTTGCCTAGCATGTGCAAAGCTCTGGGTTCAATTCCCAGTACTGAAAAAAAAAATGCTCCAATGCTTAGTGAACGAGTGAAGATAATGCACAAGTTCTGGACTGGAGCAGTAGCTCAGTGGTTATAGCCCTTGCCTGGCATGTGCGAGTATGTGAGTTCAAACCCCAGCACCACGTACACAACAAAGTCTCGGAGAAATAGAAGTCACACGAAAAACTAAATAAAAATTGCTTCTCTCTTTCTCTCTTTCTCACTGACCCCTCTTTCTTTAAAAAAAAAAACATAATGCACAAGTTCTTTTTGTTCTTTGTAGAGACAGCAGATTCAGCAATAAATGGTATGAAGCTGCCTGTGAATCTAAACAACTATTTTTGACAGGTTTAAATATTAATTGGAATTATGTATACATAATTCCATGTATACATAATTCAATGTATACAGTGATCCACACTGTGGGAATGCTTCTGTGGTTCTGAAGGAACTGGCCTGGGTCGTCTAAAACGAAACATGAAGCACATTCTATTCAACACCAAACACAGCCACACCATATTGCCCATTTCACTTTTCAGTGAAGGCATTGTAGTGGAGTAAATAGAAACAGGGATTGGGGAGTGACTCAGTGGTAGAGTAGTTGCCTAGCATGCACAATGCTGTGGGTTTCATCTCCAGCACTGTTAAAGGAAAGAAAAGAAAAGGGAACAACCTACCTAACAGAGTATAACAGTGTGATACAAATAATACACGCTTCAGCTCTACACAAGAAAGTTCTTCCAGAGATATTCACCTACACTGAATACATCACTCTATCCTTCCATTATCACTATAATAAAGGTCAAAGATAGCTAGCAAGTGTCTTCCTTCCGTAGAATTACCCCAGCCATTTCACTATCAGCAAAGAAACATGAGTGAGAGGAAATGACAGAGCACTTCTCTGTCTCTGGGTAAGCTAAACTATCTGGCGGTGGTTCAGATCAGCTCACTGTGGTGTGCCAGCTCAGGCTACTTCCAAGTCTCACTACTCTGCAGTAATAGAAAAACCTATAAGTGGCTCCCTAAATCTAGGCAACTTAGCTAGAGCAGAAAGTAAGGCCTATTAAATATGGCAACAATGTTTTCCTTAAAAATAGTCAGGTGAGCTAGGTTCTGAGAACAACTGTGGTTTACTCTGAAGTGTTAAAGTACAGCTTGACTTCCCTGGTAAAATCAGTATCACTTTCTGTTGTGGAGGATAACATTATCACCCCCATTCCTAACAGTGTGCTCAATAAACAATCATCAAGAAGCAGAGCTCACCAGAAGGTGCACACCACCTGCCCTGACACAAGTCATTTTACTTATGACTGAATAACTTACCCAACAGAGTAAGGCACCTTCCACATGAAAACTCCCCCACCAGGCATTTGGGGTTGAGTATGGAATGCAAAATCCTGCAAATGGAAAATGAGTGGAGAAAACATCTCTTTCACTAGTTTAAAAAGTGATAAAGACAGACCACTCAAGTGAGCCCAGTGAGACCAAGTATATGTGGTTTTATTTGTTTCTAATGACTAAGACATATATTTATTTAGTTAAAAATAATAAAGGGGGGAAGGTTTGTCCGCATTTCAGCTTTAGGTTTCCAATCATATTCAAAAGAAAATGTAGATTGTGACCTATTTCAAAAAATAGCCATTAAACATTTAATAGCTGTCTGACTGAGTGACGAGGCAATAAAAACGGGCAGGACATGTTCTTCACCCAATTTGTCCACAGTACAGAAGGGGGAAAGACCTGCGTTCTGCTAATGGCAGCGGATTGCGCTAGCGCTTCTACCAAAACTTCCCTGTGAGTGCACCGGGCAGTGCCAGGAACAGGGCCTCTGGCTGGGATTGCAGGTCATGTCCATAAAGATTCATTAAGGGCTTGGAGCATGATTACAATTTACTAGAAATGAACAGAATAATAGGAGAGCTTAAGAAAGGTTGAGGAAAAAATAAAAATTGAACTACTGCTGCCTGAACAGCGGTGAGAGGGACGCCTTAGAGGGACTGGTGAGTTGAACTCATTCCACAAGGTAGGTGTGGAAAGGCAGGCTGCGTTCTGATTGTGTTTGATTGACTTTACGTGGTAGCTTTTAGAAAAAGAGTTCTGATAGTCATGTGAGCAAATAAGAAAAAAAAGTGAATGAAACTAAAAAAATATATATTATGTTTGTATTTTCTCAACTCGGAAGAAAAAGGCTCAATTCATTTTTATAAATCAATTTAAATGGTTGTTATGTTTCAGGAAGTAAAAAGAAAAGTATCCACAATCTCCCTAGGATTTGTATCCTGTCTATTATTGCTTTGGAAGCAGATAAGAGCATTTTAATTTTCAAGGATAAATCTTTATTTTTTTAGGATAGTATAATATTGTTCGTCAAAGTCAAATATTTATACATTCTATTTTATTTGTTCCTGGGCAGTGAACCCAGGAGCACTTTGCCTCTGAGTTTCATCCCCAGCCAGCCCTTTTTCTTTTGAGACAGGGTCTCACTAAGTTGCTCAGGGCCTTGCTAAATTAATGAGGTTGGCCTTGAACTTGTGCCTCTCCTGCCTCAGCCTCTCAAGTTGCTGGGATTACAGGCATGCACCACCAGGCCGAACAAACATTTGCACATTTTAAATGAGTTGTTTCATTAAAAATTTTCAAGCATAGGATTACTTGGTTGACTTAGGGGCAATTGAAGAACGTAAGGCTATGACTACAAAAACATGAGGAATTGCACAAAAAAGATTTAGATACTAATTTATGTTTATAATACTTGAAGTTTGAATTATATAATGAATATTAATGAAACTGAATGCAACCATTAATACTTTATAAATACGTAAAGAATAATGTAATGAAACTTTAAAACACAGCCAAAATAACCCCAGGAAGGCAAGCTAATAAAAAATAAATATTCTTTTCATAGTAATATTTAAGTAAGTACAATTTAGATAAAAACATTCAGAATTTAATCATTTCCATAAATATAATTAGATGCATCATATATAGGCAATTAGTGGAAATAGGAAAGATAAAAATTTCAATATTCTATTATAATTAATGTAAAAGTATCAAATCCACAAATTAAACACTTATACTTTAAACTTAATCTTTAGATAATCATCTTTAGATAATTAATTCTTGTGTCTAATAATAAATAATAAATTTGGGTGATTTCATAATTGTTATGAATTTTAAGTATTTTTTTACATACTCATGCTCTTCTTCATACCTCAAAGGCTGTTGATAATAATTTCTTCTGCTTGCTTGGCTTTAGAGCACAAAATTCCTTTTACCTTAAGAATTCAAGTCCACAGCAAGATGAGGGTAGAATGGTGTTTACCAGAGCCCAGGTAGACTTGGAAGGAAGGGGGATGATGGAAGGTTGATTGATGGTTACTAGGCTATAGTTAGATAGGTCTAAGAAATTCTGATGTGCTCTTGTATGGTATGGGGACTAAAGATAACAATACTGAGCTAGATATTTTGAAAAACTAGAAGAATTTTGAATGTTTTTACTATAAATAAATGATAAATGTTCAAGGAGGCAGACAGGATTAATCTGATTTAAGCATAACAAAATGTATACATGTATTGAAGCATTGCATTATACCTTGTAATATACACAGTTTTATGTTTTTAATATACCTGTAAAAATGTTTTAAAAATTTTAAAAAGAATCAATAGCTAGGGGGAGAGCATCATCATTTACAAGCATTTACCAGCAGTGCTGTGCACCAATCACACCTGGCAGAAAGTCCACCCCATGCATTCCAGCCTGCTGTGGGTTCAGTGGAGGGTGCTGTGTGCACACCTATTTTGGTGTGATTTCCTCTGAGATTTAAAAGATAATTCAGAAGATCCCAGGAGCTCTACCAATTCTCCCCAGGGTCTCTTGGAATAGTGTCTGAAGACTGTGAGTACTCCTATAGTTTTATCCTTGGCAATAGAGTTGATAAGGATGAAACTCTACAGAGGGAACTGTGATGTTCCTCACTGTATTTCAGAATATCAAAATGCCACTTTCACGTACTTGAAAAAGAACCATATGTGCTAAGGTGAAAAATTGGAAGGGACTTAGGAGCTCTGTCTTGTTCAGTCATTTTGTTTCATTTTATTGTTGAGAGAGTTGACATAGACCTGAGCTCCTCTTACCCAAAGTCTCACAGATATGGAAGGTGGCATTGGCACTCGAGCTAGATTCTATTGACTGAGCTTAAGGCTCTTTCCTTATTACCATCCCCATGATTGCTTCCCCGCTAACAGTGAAGGCAGTATTTTTGTGCCTCTAGCCATCTTTGCCAATGAGCTAGTCTAGAGACACAAGGAAATAATTATTACAACTAATTGGTCAAGAGCATCAATTTCCTAGAATGTCTTTCAGACCTTAAGCTTTATTAGAAAATATAACAATTTTATGCATAAGGTCTTAGAGACTGAATCTCAAGATTATTATGAGAATTAGTTTAAGTGTTAGTTAATATTAATTTTGTGAAGGTAGAACAGGAATATCTAACAGTAGATGGGAAAGGCATGTTAAACTAACCTGTTTTAAAGAGCCACTCATATTTTTTTTCCAAATACTACAGGATATATTTACAACATTTCTGTTCAGCCTACATACATGGCTATCAGCATGTAACATTGGTAAAATGTTAAGAAGAATGTTTTTCAAAAGCAAAAATAATAAGTAAGCATAAATTGATTAGCTAAGAGCCATCTTAAATTCCAATTCTTGGAATCACTTAATTTTACTTGAAATTATAATAATTATTTCATTGTGTAAATGATCCATGTTTCACAGATATTTTTTCCATGTAAACATCTGTAGTTATAAGATAAAATTATTTTCAAATTCAAATAAATGACTCAATATATACACTCAAATGCAAACAGCTTAATTCTTTTGTCTGGGGATATACAGAGCTTTTCCCCTTCCTACCTCCCTTTCATCCTTAAATATGCACTGAGCATCTTCCTTGTTAGCAAAATTGTGATAAGCACTGAGGATATGGGAATGAACAAAACGGACATGATTCCTGCCTTCATGCATTTTATAAGACAGCTCAGATGTATACAGGTCATGTAATTAGATAATTGTAATTAAGTAATATTGTAGATATATACAGACAACTATAAAATATAGAGAAATTAGTTAGATTGAGTTGGAGCAATGGAAGGATTGGCAGTTGACTTTTGAAGAAAAGGGTGTTTGCAGAATGAGTGTGTGTTGCAGTTTGAGAAATACCCCCTTCTAGGCAAAGTGTACAAAATAAGGGAAGATCTCAGATTAGGCAGGAACAGGCCTTTCCATGGCTCAATGAACAGCAGGGGTTGAGGAATTTGAATAAGGAAGTATGTCCAAGATGAAGCTGAAAAGGCAGGGGCTGAATGATTCTTACTGTGAAATTTCATGATATTGTAACTAATTTCCAGACCACTGATTTTCCAGCAGAATCTAATTTTTGTTGTGTTCTCCATAGGTCTTGTGGCCTGTTGTTTCTATACACCAATAAATGGCTCATTAGCTACAATAATTCAACAAATCTTGTTCTTACCTTTAGAACTGTTCCTTTGTTGATCCTTTATAATGTTTGTCCTACCTAGAACAGCTTCATTTTCCTATCAACTTTGGACAGGCTTGCAAAACTCTGCTACAATCCAGGTTTGGGATAGGGGAGGTTCTTTGAAAAAGTTGGAAGGAAGGAAGGGAGAGAGAAAGAAAGATGATGAAAAAGACAGGAAGTAGGGAGAATTTTGCCATTGGCAATTAGTGACCATCTGTAAGATTTGTGGTGTGCTCATTATCTGGAACTGAGGGACCTTCGTTGCTCACTGTCTTGAAAGATTCCAAACACTGTGATTCAGGAAAATTTGTATGTTCTTTCACTGAACAGATATTGAACATCTATTATGTTAAAAGACTATATTTTATGAAAAGGAAACAGGAGCTTGTGATAGTCACAAAGCTAGTAACTGCAATTTCTGTCTCCATTCTGTAAATACTCCAGCGGAAAAAAAAGCTGTCTCAGGGGTCTGAAACAACTGAACAAAAGATATATCAACTTTGATATTTCACTGACAACCTATCATCTCCCACCAGCCCCAGTACTCTCCCAGATGATTCAAAATCGTCAATGGATGATATTAATTTTTAAAAATTGTATTTTCCCCTCTACAACATAAGGGGCTAGGGACATTTACAGTTTGACCCATTGCTTCTACATATGCTTTTTGCGGGTTACTTGGTCCTTGCACATATGTGCAAGAACCCAATATTCTTTGTAGGTACTTAGTTTTCAGGACTAAATACCTAAGAATCAAGTTCTTATTTTCTTGTTAAGGGTTAAGGACATTAAACCTGAGAATATGTGTATAGGCAAGTAAGGGATCACAACAAATTGACAGAAGAATAAATAGTCTCTTCACTTTGATTGCAATGTTTCTTTAATGAGGGGATATAACATGCTAAATTGGATAATCTTCAGGAAAGATGGTAATGATTAAAAAGGTACTGTTTACGGCCTGACACCCACCTCATTATCATAGCCATTCATCACCTTGCATTCCAATTAGCCCCTATCTTCCATCAATTAAGTCCTGCCATTAAGACATGAAATGCAGAATTATATTCCAAGAATAACAGAAAAAAATGGCAATTTGTGGTTAAAAATAAGCAAGGTAAAGATTTGCAAGCTGCTGTTTTCCACTTCCCGTTTTTTTTAGAATCTTTCTGCATAAATGTGAAAGATAATTGTAATGAATTCATGATTCTTTAGAAATTTTTCAAATAATGAAATAAAGGTAAAGTTAGTTCACTGGCTTAAGAATATAGCATAAACAAATAAATCAGTCTAATTTGTGGCAATTCACATTAGAGTTTTGTTAGTGTATCCTGAGAGAAGAGTAATTCTCTTCATTCTGTTCAAATAGAAGATAAAATTAGGTGCAGGGTATCAGAGAAATGCCAATGAGGTAAACAGAAAGATTATTCTCTAATCTCAATGTCTTTGCCTTTAGTGTAACAAAATGACATCAAATAGCTTATAGGGAGCTATCTGAAAATGATCAGATGTCCATTCTCTAAAATTGCAAAAGCTGTTATATCCACATAAAGTATATAATCAATAGCCTTCACGTCAGAATTTTTCTTAGGCCTGTTATATATCCTATATTTTCAAGAAGTGATGTCAATGTGGTTGGGAAATGGGATATTATCCTTACCTGCAATTAGTAATAAGGTTTCTGCATTTTTGAGGTACATTCTGTATCCAACCTGGAATAAAAATTGTGTAATTTGAAATATTATTTTTAAAGCATTACAACCTTATAAAGAAGGTATTTCCATTATTTCATGGACTTGGAAACTGAGCCAGAGGAATGTTAAATAATTTGCCTAAAGACGTAGAGATATAAATTCATTTGCTCATTTTAATATTCATTAATTACATCATTAATTCATTAATTACAATCCCAGGCATTGTGATACATACAAGAATTCAGTCGTTAAATATATGACAAAGTTCATGCTGTCATCACATACACTGCAATGGTAGAGACTGATAATAAATATGTCAAAACGTAATTCAATCAAGTAAAGAAAGAATAAATCTTACTTTCAATTCATTAAAAGTTATCACAAAGAAAATACATTGTGAAAGACTGAAGAAAAGGCTAAAAAGTTTCCTAAGACAGAAAAGAGCTTCCTGTGATGAAAAGGACAGGAAGAAGACACATTTTGGCTTTGTGCACAAGGGGGGGACATGAGGAAAGAGCTGCAAGACAACCAATGTGTGTCTGTACAAATAACCCAGTTTCAAAGCCTGGGATTACTGCTGAAACCAGCACGATGCTGCAGCGTTCGGAGGCTCGCTGCTGTGGAATAGGACAGACACTGGACTTCTGATCACTCCCGGCAAAAGGCAGCTGCAACAACACATGTGCCCTGGCACGCTGTAGGCCACCTTCGCTGATCAAAACCATGGATTCCATCCCAGAATCTTGCTCAAGGAAGATCGTGAAAAGGAATACACGAGTGTGTTGGTGCTAAAACATCTGTCCTACCACTCTTTTACCCTGGCCATTATCTCTCACATAAATTTTGATGAATGTCTCCTCAGTTACTTCCATCTTCTTCTCTGGCCCTCCATAATCCATGTCCCCACACTAGGTAGTCTACTGTGACTTCTTAACAAAAGTTTGCTCATGGAATTCTTTGTTTGGAAATGCTTCATATTTTTCTCATTGTCTTTAGCATCAAGTCCAGACTAATTTCACGTGTGTCATTTTTCCATCTTCCAACTGCAGACACTTTCTACTCCCTCCACCTACTGGCACACAGAAATCCCTGCACTCTCCTCGCTCTCTAGACCAATAGTCTTGGCATCACCCGAGATCTTGTTAGATGTGCAGAATCCAGGGCCCAATCCCAATTAGCATGTCAGGGATATGACTTAGGGAGTTGACACTTTTATTTTACCCTTTTTCATTTGGGTTCATAGGTCACTGTCATGTCTTTCTGTTGTCTGATATAATTCCATAACTAAAACTCTTTGGCATACCTTGTTAGATTCATTCTTAGGCAATGTGGTATATTTGTTACTTTTGAAAACAGAACTTCTTTAATGGTGCTTTATGGTCAGCTGTTGTGACTATGCAGGATTATGATGATATCTTTAATATCATTATAAAGGTCCTTGGGTAAATTTTAGTTACATTGAGAAAGCCCGGTAGGTTTTTTTAAGCTGCCCAGGCAATTCTAATGGTCAACCAAATTTGAAAAGCACTACTCTAACTGTATTTGACGTTTATTTAATTGAACTCCTCTTGACTTCTCTTACATGAGGCACTCCACCTCTGATGCTCCCTCTGTCTGAACCCACTCTGCTCTGGCTGGCTGCCTGAAGACTCCTTCACCTGGCTGACTCCATCCATCCTTCAGCTAGGGGCTTCCACTGGGATACCTTCTTGACTGTGTAGATTACTTCAGACTTACTATTGCTTGTTTGCCCACCAGTCTGCCTTTCTTTTTATTTTAATTGGCATCAAAATTGGTTGCAATTATTGGTTCTTATTTGTACTATGAACTCTTTAAGTGTAAATTGAAAAAAGTAAATATAATATTACACTGAAGACTCATGATTTAAAAAAACCAACAGTTTAGAAATTTACTGTATTTCCTTCCATCTTTTTTGTTTTGATGTTAAAGCAAGATACAGCAGAAACATCTTTCCCTCGCCTGGTTCTTTTCTCACCATCCTTTCACAAAGGTAACTACCATCCAGATAACTTACCATTCAGAATGTTGCCTTTTGTGCTAGGAATAGTGCAGTGGAAGGGCATGCAGAGGATTTATGTGTTTACTGTCTTGTCATTAGCAACTTGCTTTCTTATTTTTAGTCAATATAGTATTAATAATATTTATCTGTGTCAATACAAATAGGTTTATTCCACTAACACAGTTCTACAGAAATCCGTTGTATGAATGTACCAACAGTTTGTTAACCTGTTTTTCTACTAAGGACATTTTCAGTTTTTTTTTTTAAGAGAGAAGAACAGTGACAGAGAGAGAGAGAGAGAGAATTAATTTTTATTGAGTGCTTCACACGGCCTTCATTTTTCTGACACTTAGTTTTGTACATGGGTGCTGGGGTTCGAACCTGTGTACTCACGCATGGCAGGCAAGCAAAGTAACCCCTGAGCCACTGCTACAGCCCCCACTGATGAGACTTTTTTAACCCGTTTGTATGTGCATCTGGATACACACATTAGGATTTTTCTAGAGAGTAAAAAAATTTAAAAAAATAGTTTCTTCTCTGTAGGCTTCATGCATTTTCACCTATACTAAAATTACAAGCATAGTTCTTCAAAAACATTTTAGGTATCAAACTGCCAATAACCACCATAAGAAAATATTAGACCATGTTCTTGTTGATGTTATGATTGTTGGACTTAACATTTATATGTATTTATGGATTTCAAATTTTATCTCCTCATTGGATTAGCTTGCATTAACTTATTACCCATGGAATTGAATGTATTAATGTAGACAGCTAATGTGCTATCTACATTCAGTTTTCTTCTTTTGTGGCTGGTCTGTTCACATGCTTCACTCCATTGTCTATGGAACTATTCATCTTTTTCTTACCAATTTGAAAGTGTTTCTAAATGTTCTCTCTCAATAACTTGGATTGCAAGTTCAAAGCCAGCCTCAATAACTCAGTGAGATCCTGAACAAGTTAGTGAGACCCTGTCTCAAAATAAAAAATAAAAAGGGCTGGGTATGTAGCTCAGGGGTTAGGTATCTCTGGGTTCAATCCCAGTACCAAAATAAATAAATAAATAAGTGTTCCAAATAATTAAAAGTTTGTGATTAGAAGTATGATAATTTCTCCTTGTACATGGCTGATCTTTACACATTTTTATTTTGTCATAGAGAAATTACAACTTTGATGTAACAAATTTATAAATATTTTTTCTTTGTAGATTCTAATTTTTGTTTTCTATAAAAATATTTTTGTAGGACTGTGGATATAATTCAGTGGTAGAGCACTTGACTAGCCTGTATGAGGCTCTAGGTTCAATCCCCAGAATCACACACACACACACACACACACACACACAAAAATTGTATCCTAGTAATGTGAAAATAATATCTATTTTGTTATAAGTACCTTTTACACTCAGGTCCTGAATCCATTTGGAATTTTTTGTGTGTGTGTTTTATGAGATAAGGGTTTTTTCCCTATATCAATACTGGGTCTATTTAAACGATTACACTTCTTGAATTATTCATTCTTTCCTTCATGATGTAGTGTTATCTGTAGGCTTTGACAAATTTCCTCTGCAGATGTGGGTATGTTTGTAGGAGTTACATTTCATATCATTGGGCCAACACCATACTATACCAAATATTATACGATACATGCTTATATATCTGTAAGATTTATCTTAAATTTTCTTTCAATCTCACGTTTTATACTAATATTCTTCTGATTTATCTTCCAAGTGTAAATAGTTTATACTATATTATGCAAATTTGAGATTCATTTCCACAATGAACCCTGTTTGGGACTTTTCTTTTAGAAAATTAACAACTTTATGATATTTATGATTTTGTACAGGATAGTAAAACAGTTTTCTATTAGTTTAGGTCATTTTCGTACCTTTCAGATATGTTCTATGTGATCTTATTCTTGAACCTATTTTGTTTAATATATTTCTAGGAACTATAAAATAATTGGTAATTTAAAAATAGAGTCACTTTTTATTGTATTTTGTGGTCATCTACTACTTCTGTAGAGAAGTACTTCTGAAATTCTGTTTATGTAACCAAGGATCTGACCAGAATTTCTAATGATTGTCACTATGTTAAACTGATAATCTGCAAATAATGAAATTTTTATGTTTTTCCTTTCATTTCTTATGACTTTTTAATCTTTTTGCTGACAAGAACGTGCAATACAATTTTGAATATGTGGGAAGATAGCAGGCAACTGTCTTTATTGCTGACTTTGGAGACTGCTATTAGATTTGATGATGAAATAAGAAGTTTATACAGCATTTTAGTACATCTCCTTAACACAGTTTAAAAAATAACTCCACCTGTACCTAATTTTCTTAGATGTTTAAAATCACAAGTGGAGATCAAATTTTATCCAATGTTTCTATTTCATTGATTGGAATAATCATATTATTTCCCCCTCAATCAGTCAATATGATTAGTTCCAGGTACAAGTTTTTTTCTCAGATTTCATGCTTAATAATAAAATATTTTAAATATTCAGAAATTGTCAAAACCGTAATAGCTTACAATCTTCACATCACATTTTTCATTAATAAACTGTCTTATAACTATCTCTTAAGCCTCCCTTTCTACCCCTCTCCTCTACCTCGTCCCCAGTCCTGACTTTATTGTATATCAAATAGTGTATTTTATATTTTAACTTCATGTAGATATGTCCATAATCAATATATTTACTTACCTAAAAATGTGTTTTTTCTCCCTTTATTATATGCCTTTTCCCCTCATATTCTACTTTTTGAGATTTGCCCCTGTTTATAAATCTGTATTTTCTTTTCCTACTTTTATTGTTCTGTATTAGTCCCAGATGTGCTTAAGCTACTTTTTACCCCATTACTGATATATTATTTCTATTTGTCTCCTATTACAAGCAGTACTGCAATAAATATGCTAGTATAAGTCTCTTTATTCACATGTATAAGGTTCTTTTCAAGGGTGTATTCCTGGATAGAAAATCATTGTCTTAGAATAAAGGCATCTTCAGTTTTAGCAAGCACTAACTTCATGTGCTTCAAAGTTACTATACACCGATGTTCAATGCTACCTCCATTTGATAACAGTTCTATTTTATCATGTCGATGTCTGTGCCTGTTATTAGATGTTTTGCCAATCAAATAGCTGTGAAATACTATCTCTTCTAAATTGCATTTTTTTCGCTTTCTGTTTGTAATATTATGATATATAACTTTTGGTTTTCGTCCCTGATTCCTTGGTCATATTTCTATGCTGCAGACAGATCACAGTCATTCTGTCTTGGATTTGGCTATGAAGAAAATCTCTGATGTATCCTTGTCCTATAGTAAGTCAAAAGACGCTATACCCAGACTGACCCTCCCCAAACTGACATAGAAGGAATGCAGATGAATTTAAACAGACAGGCTTTCCCCACCTATTAGCAATCATGCCTATGCAATGAAATTTCCATTAAAACTCAAAAGGACAGGGTTTGGTTTTTTTCTGGGCAGCTAAATCAAGCTTACAAGGAGAGAGCAAGAACTCATTTCATGCTGGAAGCTGAGCACCCCAACTCCCGTGGGACAGAAGTTTCAAAATGCTGAGTCCTTCCAGACCTTGCCCCATTATACCTCTTCATCTGGTTGCGTATTTGTATGCTTGAAAATATCCTTTGTAATATCAGGCAAATGTAAGCATAGTGCTTTCCCAAGTTATGTGTGCTATTCTAGCAAGTATATCAACCTGAGAAGAGAGTTCTGAGAAACCCAGTTTGTAGCTGGGTTTCTGATCAGATGTTCTGGAGGCCGAGACTTGTGATATGGTCTGCAGTGGGGCAGTCTTGTAGGACTAAGCCCTCAGCCTCAGGGATCTGAGATATTCCTCAGATACAAAGTGTCAGTGCTAAATTGAGTTAAAGGACACTCAGCTTGTGACCATAAGAGCAGAATTATTTGCTTGCTTTCTGGTGGAGAGGCATCCCCAGGGCTTTTGTGGGTAATAAAGGCCTTCAGTGTAGACTGTAGTGCAAAAGCAGAGAAAGTGCACACAGTTGGTTTTCCCAGAATGTGTGACACTGGTAATGAGCTTTTTTGTACTATAATACCATGGGAGGAATAACTTCTAATTTTAAATGATAAGGAGAGAGTTTGGCTTTCTCTCTAACTACTCAGAGAGAGGTATTTAAAAAATGTCCCCTAGTGCATGTGTGCCCAATTTCTAATTTACACTTAATCTGAGGGTGTACAGTTTTGGAAGTACAGCTTTAAGACGGGTCTCCTCTGGACTCACTGCCTTGCCTTGAGTTCAAGGACATTAATGTTAAAGTCAGCAGGGTCCAGCAAAGGTCCCAAAATAGAAGCCAATTTAAGGTAACTATTACCTTTCAGCTTCCCACTTTGGCCCTGATTTGGGTCTCTAAGCATTTAATTTATGGTCTTCTCCATTCAATACAGAATTTGAAGTGTTTAAAAAAGTTATCCAACATTAAAATTGTTTTCAGTGCACAGATTGCCACACTGTCAGAAATGGAACTAAATGTTCTTTGCCTTTTTTGCTATACTGTAATCCTTACTAGGAAAGTCTCCCTTTCTGCACTGTTCAACATTATATCTATCATCCAACACTGTTCCTGGCCTATACTAAATGATGAGCAAACATTTGTTTAAAAAATTTGGAGATGTAGCATGCAAATAAATGAAACATCTTGTGGGAAACGAGTTATTTGACAAACTATCTGAAGTAAAAATATTTTCCAATACAAAATTGATAGGCTTTATATCAATAATTTTTATTGCTTCCTGATTAATCAATTTGGCTTGCATTCTAAGCCCCAGAATGACCTGAAAAGAGCAAACATTTCTTAAGTACACCAGGGGTTAAGTCCTACTTCTGATATTCTCTTTATTTGTAATCTTGACTGTTTGCCTGATGTCTGAGTTCCTTTTTCTTAATTTCTAAAATTTAAATCTCCAGGTATTACCTTATCATATTAAACAATAAACACTAAAATAACAGGTGGATTTATAAAAAAAAAAAAGAGAGAGAGAATTGCGGTAATATTTCAAATGAAGCTGTTCTTTATCAAAATTTAGTGGTCTGCATTCAGTTCATTTCCACCATAAATATCACAAGAAAATGAGATTTCTAAATGTTGCTTTCCCCTTAGAAAATTATGAGTGATTACCATCATTTCTCTTTTGTGGAAACACCATATTATTTTCATTGATTTTTCATTTAAAGTTATTTTAAAGTAATTTCCCAAGTACAGATATGAGAGTTTGCCATTTTGTAACTCTGATAGAATTTTTGCTTAAGCCAAATTAACTCAATGGGAAATAATAGTTTCTAAATGCAAGTGATTTGTCTTTTCCTCCAAAGAAGAATGACAAGAAATTGATATTTAATGTATAGCAAGAAAAATCATGGAACATATACTTGCTAACATTTTCTTCAAGGAAATTGATAAGTTGATAGAAGCACCAATTACTGAATAGAGAAAAGGTTTACTTAAAATCCTACTACATTTGAAATGACTGCACGACATCAAAAGATTCTTGGAAATGTTCTTCCTGCTTAGGCAAGAGACAGAGACCCTGAGGGTATACAAATTCAAAATAAAGTAAAATAAAAGGCAAGAATATGGTGAATACTAAGGGGAAATATAAATATATATGCTGATGATTGAAAACCCACAGACCTGGACTTCAGCCTGAGTGTTGATATTATTTGAAAAGGCATTAGAGATTGGGCATTTCAGATTTTAGTCAGTAGGTTGAGAAATTTTTGTGGTAGGATTATCATGGGAAGGAGAGCTACTTATCGCAAGAAATAACTTTTGGGGTAGAAATAAAGAAAGTAAGATTTCTGACTGTATTTTGATACCAATGCATTTAAATAGCTTGTAGGGTAGGAATCCAGTAATACTGTAGTGAAGATAAATTAGAAAGAAAAGTTGGGTACATACGGTGGAGACAAGGGACACCTGCAGCTTTTGAATTGGAACTAATAAAATAGCTGCTGAATTTTATGAAATTTAACTTGCTTATCATCAGGAGGATAAATTAAATGGGCTACAATAAGCTAGGGAGATGATGACATTTTCCTTGGGGACACCAGCACAGGTGTAGAAGCAGCACAGAGAAGAGAGATAGGACAGTGAAAATACTATGAAAGGTGTCAGCAGCCTGACTTTCAGAGTGAGAGAGGAGGGGCATCAGGATAATTATAAGGGTTCTGAAGAGAAGGACGAAAAATAGGCAAATGGAAATGGGACAGTCAAAAGGGTCAATTGCCTTTGGGCAGGGAGCACTGGGCACTGTTTTGGTGATAGTGTAGGTAAACAGAAATGCCACAAAGTGTGGAAATTGTTGGCACTGTCAAGTGTAACTCATCTGAGTCTCCCTCCATTAGTGGCTCTCTTTTGCATAGGGAGGACAAAACACTCCAGGAAAGGAGCTCTGAGCACCTTTAGCCCTGAGTCATGGGATTTCCACCAAGACTAAATCCAGGAGCGCTGCTGATGGACCAAGTTCAGATGGAATCAGTTCAGAGGAAAGCAGAGAGACGGCACACAGAGCACACAGCAGGACAAGTGGAAATGCCACCTTGCTCAGCCCCCTCAGTCCTGCTCTACACATCATCCCAAGATATTTCAGTAACTTAGAGAATGTTATCCCTGCCTATGCTTTCATTCAGATGGACATTAGAAACAAACATTTACCAGAGAAATCAAAAACATTTTAAGCTGATTGCTTACAGGATTATTCTTCACAACCCAAATATCACATTTTAAATAGGGGTGGTGGTGGGGTTTGTATTATTCAGAGGAAAATATGTGTTATTATAGTTATGTTTTTATAAAAAATAATAATCAATGGTGAAGAACGCTGGATTACCTAAGGAGCCCTTTCCTTGAGGAGACTATGTGCATGCTTACAAACACAAACATAAACAAATGTTTTTCTCACAGTCTGTTCAGGTTAGTTTGAATTATCAAGTCTAACAGTAAATTACAAAGGAGAAATATGTGGGATCTCATTACGTTAACTGCAGGTGGTAAAAATACACCCTTCATGGATTGCTGCTTTCTCCTAAGATAATTGAAAGTGCAAAAACATGCCCTAATAATTTCGTTTATTCACTTTAAAGCATACCCTGTGTCGGTTCAACTAGGGAAAATCAGGGATGCAGAGAAACCTTCTTCCTAAGTTGCCGTGTTCTCAGCATTCTCTGAGAGGCTCTCAGCATTCACTAACAAGGTCTTCCTGACAGAAGTTTTTTATCTTTCCCAAAATTAAAAAATTAAAAGCTATTTAATTCTGTAGGTATTAAAACTTAGTTTCCATTTTATTTGCCCATTTTTTTCACCATCCTTTCCTTTCATATATATACTGATTATATATATATATATATATATATATATATATATATATATATATATATACATATCAGTAATCATTTGTGCCCCCTTTTCTCAACTTCCCTAAAATTGCCTAAAATTGTGTATTTTATTGTGGCCCCTCCCTCAGTCAACAATAAATAGAAACCAGATACAACATTGCCTGCCTGTAATCCCCCTGACTTGTTGGGCTTGGCAGAAGATTGTAAGTTTAAGGCCAGCCTGAGCAATTTAGCAAGCCCATGTCTTAAAATGAAAAAGAAAAAGAAAAGAGAGTGAGGATATAACTCTGGTAAAATGTGCATGCTTCCATCCCCAGTACGAATGCACTCGCGCGCGCACGCACACACACACACACAAAGTAAGTAGAATTAGGAGGGAATCAGTATTTCAAAATCAGGTACTATCACTCTAGCAGTCAGTAACACCTGATAAGGTTATTAGGCAAGTATAATTCTACACAATAGAGGACATGAAATAATTAAATAGCAAAGTTTTGTGAGATTGTATTTAAAAGTTTAACAAAGAGCATATTAACACAAGTATGTTCTAATAGATATTCTGTAATTTTATTAAGGATACGCTCAGGAATTTGTTGTAAATAGTGCCTTAGATAAAAATAACTTCCCCTTCTTCTGCCAGTTGAAGACAAAACATTCAGATTATATGCACACAAACACAGATTATTTCGGAATTAGCAACATACACCCTTCACTCCAACTGGCAATAAAATTTATAAAGTTAAATGAACTCTAAGAGTTTTTGGGTAGGAAGTAGGCAGGGGTTTATTCTCCTGGAAGGCACAAGAAAGAAGGTGGAAGGTCCCTGAATGGAAAGGTGATCAGCATCTTGAAAGTCCCAGGGGTCGTTGGTCCCTGCAGTCAAGCAGTGTTAGTCAGTAGGGCCATTTATGTCTTAGGACAAATAAGCCTGGACACTTCTGCTAGATGGCATGTGCCAGGAGGAGTGGCAGTAGAAGCTAAACAAGCTCTCTAAGCATGATCAAAGTTTTGAAAGTGAAGGCTGTGACTTCACCAGTGGGGTCAAAACAGTTGTTTTGCTGACTCACATACATGAGTGACTTCAGTACCGTGAACGAAATCTGCAAACAGTATTTCAAGAGATTTTTTCTTGCTAGAACTGCTTACCAGGTTGCTTCTTTGCCCAAAGGAGGCTGCACTGAAATTAAAGCAATACCTGTCGAAGTAGCTCCCACAACAGCACGACTATAAGTGGGCACAATGATCTTATCATGTATTAAAGTTAACATCTCAAATTTTACAACTGATGTAGGAAAGTTTATGTGTGACTAGAATATCTGGAGTTGTCATGGAAATACCATATCATAGTGGAATTTGACATGAGTTGAATATTAGATAATGAATTCAACTACTGACGCTAAAAATTATACTTTAGTACACTCATATTGCTGAATGTGGGAGAAAACACACTAATTACATAGTCACTCAAGAAAATAAAAAAGTACAGGAAAGGAGCTGGAGGTGTTGCTTAGCAGTAGGGTGTTTCTCTAGTGTGTACAAGGACCTGGGTTCAATTCCCAGCACTGTTTTAAAAAAGTATAGGAAAGATGAGTTATTGTTCCTGAAAAATAATAATGAACAAACCCAATTAAATCTTAAAATCTTATTAACTTATTAACTTGGTGGCTTGGTGGTTACGGCACTTGCCCGGCACGTGCAAGTACAGGGGTTCAAACCCAACACCCACATACACAGTAAGTGTCAGAACAACGAAAGCCATGTGAAAAACTCAATAAAAAATTGATTCTCTATCTCTCACACTGTCCTTCTCTCTTAGAAAAAAAAATCTTATTAACTTAATGATATGTAATATTTAGTTCTCCTATTAGATATATTATTCTATTTACAATTCAGTAAAATAAATACTCAAGCTTGAATGGTAGAAGTTAAGAAGAAAATGGAATAAAATTTTTGTAGATAAAAGTTTTCTAAGGGAAATAAAATAGTCATGAAGATTTTAAATAAATAATAAAATGTACTTTGAATAAAATGTGTAAACAAAGCATTGGAGTAAGACTCCTGATAAGGGTATACTGCTCCACATTGTTGGTGGCTGACGACATCCCCACACAAGAGCAATACACAGAAAACTTGGTAATCTGAGAATAGGAATCCAAGTGAAAATGAAGAGAAAAAAATCTTGGTCACATCAGGGATTATCTGGAAAGCCTTGGAATTGATACCCAGAATATCCCTGTACCATGGTCATTTGGGGAAGATCTGCTCATGAGCTGAATATCAAAATGTGGAAAGATCCAACCCTACATGGGTGAGTCCTGATGAATGAATTCCTTAATTTTGTAATAAAATCTCAAATTAAAAAAAGGAAAACACTTTAACACCACATCATACATAACTGAACTGAGGGTCCCCGTTAGTTCACTGTAGTCGGTATTTATGTTGAGCTGAGATAATACGAGATATATTTGCATCCAACACAGAACATTGCTTTAATTAGGCATAATAATTTCTGAAAATAGCAAATATTTCAGGTATATATTACAGTAAAATCATGCCTATGATGCTCAAATATTAATTGTAAATATGAGACTAACAAGTCTTATTTTTTAAAAAGAGCACTAAGAATTATGTAAATCCTATTTTGAAACCTAAAATAATATCAATAGCTCAAGGATGAAAAAGAAAGGCTAGATGTACATTTTTGATTCTTTCAACCGAAATTATTGCTATTTTTATGCTTTGTGCCTCCAAATATTTTATTGTAA